>JAOXOE010033434.1:0-10218 GCA_028565055.1 Phoeniculus purpureus
TCTCCAGTGAAGTGATCCTGCTGTGGCAGGGGGATTGGACTGGATGATCTTTTGGGGTCCCTTCCAATCCCTAATGAGTCTATGAAAAACTGCAGAAGAGAAGCCGCAGCGTGCAATCCCCCACAGCTGCTGTTTGGGGGGGCCAGCAGCTCCCCCCCACAAGGAGAGACGCTAATTGCAGGGGAATTTACCTCATTGTATAATGTTGTATTTGCCTATAAGTTTTCTTGCAGGTGGACAATGGAGTAAATGGTTTTTGCTATCATCATTACGTCTGTTACAGCAAAGCAGCAGAAGGCCGGTGCACGTTGAAGAAATGAGAGAAATGTTTGAAACTGTTCAGGGTTCAGGAGAAATGCTTTTGTAGGAGGTAAGAAGGGAGTAACCAAAGCTTGGTTTTAAGACCTCCTTCAGAATTTGCATTAAACAAAACAGGAGGACATTCTCAGAATTATAAACTTTAAAAACTATGAATGGAACCGTCTTGCAAATGTTGTTTCATTTTTCCACTAGTCATCCACAGTATTTGACTAGTGGTCAGCACTCAGGCTGTATTATTTAAGCATGGTATTGTTATTGGCTTTGGAACATGTTTCTACCTCTTTTGCCTATGCAGAATGTTGACTAACCTGTCTCTGGCTACTCCTCAAGGTCCTTTTCACACCCGTTTGGTGAGATCTTGGCCGTATTGGTAGTCATGCCACAAAAAATTCAGAAGTGAGTCTATCGCATTGCAATAGCAATGCTTCTGTCGAAAGATGATTCAATCAGTTGGATCTTTGGGACAACTGGTTGCCACAATCTCCAACAGAACCCCAGGAGATTGGCCTTTTAGATTCCATTGTTGTGGATGGCTGTGTAAATTTTGAAGAAAAAAGGTATCATCCAGGTGAGATTTATGTGCAGGATGCAACTTAACTCCTATGCATTTTAACACCTTGAAGTGGTGTAATTGGACCAATTTACTTCCCTGATTTGCAGAGACCATGTGTGGCCAGGTACACTTCCACGACTTGTAGGGAGTCCTTACTCTCCTGGTCGATTAACACTGGTAACACCAAACACTACAATGATTGTAAACCATACCCACATTAGTCATTTTCATAGGCAAAAGGAAATGATTCATGCTTTTGCCCCAGATTGTAATGCTCAGGCAAGTCTTTTACTCTTTCAACTATACCTGTGTCTTTTCTTTCAGCTCCACAAGTTGTTGTAGCTGGAAGCCTCAGTACTTCACGGCACTTACAGTGCTGGTTCTCTTGCTGATCTTTTAAACTGATGTTAGGGGTGTAAGACATGTAACGCTGCAAGAACAGAGCTCTGATAAATTTTTAGCTTCTAGCTCACGGACATGGATGTGAAGAATTTAATGGTATACATTAGATGAACCCAGCAAATCACTCTAAATCAATCCATAAACGCACACAAGAATTGATGCAAACTACACAGAAAATTTAAGAAGATGTGGGATATTTTGGAATAAATTAATAGTTAAGCAAGTGGGACAAAAGAGATTGGTGAACGGGACTGGTAAATCAGATTATTAATATTAGGTGCGTTGTTTGTGGTACTGTTGTTGTGCTGTGTTTGTTTTCCCATCTGCAAGGGCCCTGCAGAAGGACGGTAAACGTTGCCTTCAGTGTAGAAAAACAAAAAGGGGGAAAAACAAATGGGAAGATAAGCGGGTTGCAGACAGCTCTGAATTTGAAACTTTGAGGAAACTGAGGCACCAGAGAGGGGAGCCTGACAGAACTTTGTCTTTTCACTAATAGTTTACTGAACTACTAACAACTACTAACCAATAATAACACATAGAGGTTTGCTGGTGCAAGCAAGAGATCCCATAAAAAGGGGCTCGGTGTAAGTTGAAGATGGAAAATGATTAAGTCGTTGAACGGTAGGAGTTTGACAGGATGGATGAAAACAGTAATCAAGGTAGGATTGGCGGTTTGTGTGGTTTTATCCCATGTTCCATTTAGCGCATTCAGCACACAAGCCACTACAATGGCAAATATTGATGGTTATAAACAACTTCAAGTAATTCATACATCATGTAGCCAAAAGGAAGCTGCAGATATTGTTTAGATATATTATTTTGTTTTCTCCTTCCCTTATGGTTATAAGTAGGAGGGACTCACGTGGTGGAGCGGGTAAGCACACAACTTTTGAGCAGTTTGACCCAGGTCACGTGCACGTGTACTCTCCTGGTACCCTGGGATTTTCTGCGGTTTCATGATTCTGATCAGTAGTTATTTCACTTTTGGTTATACTTGAAATGTTAAAAGTTGTATTTTCAATAATTGTTGAAATTGTCACTATGGTTATTGTTAGAACAACTGTTCTGGCAGTGAGCCCACCACCCGCGAGCGTTTTACCGTGCACAGGCAGGAGGCACAGGGGCAGCATCCACTCCAGCAACAGCATCCACCCGCTGAGCAGCCATGGAACCCAGGGGCGCAGCTGTACACCGAGTGCCGCGAAAGGACCCATCACTGTTCCTGTCGTTCCTGTCTTGCAAACCCCGGAGGAGGCAGCAGGCTGCGGACACCCCACCTCACCGCTAAGGGTAAGCGCAGGCTGTGCCACAGCCCAGAAGATTCAGAACGCACCCGGAAGCCACTGCTGGCCAAAAGTGGGGCCACGGCTGCCGTGTTGGAGCAGGACGAGAGAACTGTGAGTAGAGAAGTTGGAGGAAAATGGAGTCCAAAGACTATAAACTGGCAACAAGAAAGGTTGGTTAAACAACATATTTAAGGGATTGGGTTTGACGAACTGACTACAAAGCCTGCTTGAAATAGGCATCTGTGTTTTTGTTGGGATTGTCACCTTGCTTATTTGTTTGCCGTGTATCTTGCAATGTATTCTAAAACTGATAAATCAAACAATGAACAAAATACTAATTGTAGAACAGGAAGGGGGAGATGTAGGATTGCAGCCTGGATCGCAACCTGAATACACAGCACTGTTAGATTTGGGAGCACAGACTTTAGACCTTGGGAAAGGCAGCTGGACACAGGAACACGAGGAAGAGTGCCGTGATTGAGAGACGGGACACAGCTTGATGCAAGCCAAGAGTCAGTCTATTGAACACAAACACAAGCTTATGTGCTCCTCCAGGAACGAGCCTGCCTTGTTTTCACTGGTGCTTAACAAACTTTTAACCGTGTACCAAACAACTGCCCCAAACAAGGACAGCTTAAGCCCCTTTATACAGCTGCCGGCACTTTTCCATTCCGCATGCTGTTAAGCACACAGCACTTCTTTAGCACACCAGAAGGCTCAGCCCTGGTCTCCCAAGGCCTTTCCTACACAACAGTGTTGCAAGAATGGAATCTGGCCTACAAGGACAGGACCAGGCGAGCAAAGCAGATGCATTCTGAAGCAAGCCGTTGTATGAATTTCCGTAGGCTGTTGTACTAACCGCCTGTAGAGAAAAAATCAGAACTAACCAATGGTGTAACTTCCAAATGAAGTGAGACAAAGATGATTGGTAGAACACAGTTGGTGAAGAAGGTATATAACCCAGTCTTCTGGCCTAATGACATCGGGTTTCTGCGCATTAGCCAGTCGTACCCGTCTCAAACTGCATCGTGACACCATCTGACTGCACACCAAGACTTTTTCATTCTGTGGTTTCTGGGCACCAGGTCAGATGCCATCTGAGCACAAGGAATAACAATTTGTTATCTCAACTTCACAAGATGCGGCAGAACATTTTACAGGACGACCTGTAGAAGGTTGAGCTGAGACAAACAACTTCTCCGTTTCTCCATTCTCTCCAGGGCCAGTAAGGAGCACTCCCTGGGAATACTGTTCCCAGGGGCCTCAAAAATCACCCTACCTGACAAAAAACACATCCTGAGCTCATTCTGTGCTCAAACAGAGGTGATAAGCATCACCTTGCAGACCAGCCAGGACCTGGAAAAAACCCAGCTAGGGGGAAGGAGACTTTTGTCCCTGAAAAGAAAAAAAAACGATTTAAAAGAACCTGCAAGAGCTAACTCCATCAGCAGAGTCATCCACAATGAGACACACAGAACGTACTATGTGGTCACCATCACCCCCACACTCACCCAGCTGCTCTAACTGCTGCCCCTACCCTACAGGGGCTGTGCCCCAGCTTGACACCACTGCTCAGAAACAGAGTGGTCTGAGGCCTAAATGAAGTTCATGTGCCTGACTAAACCCCATCCTGAGCATGTTCTGCCCCAAAACACAGGTGACTATCATCACCTCACTGATCGCTGGGGTTAGAGGAGGAAAAAAACCACTCAGTTGAAAGGGGAAAAAACCTTTCAACTGTATTTTTCCCCTCTCACCATTTCTACAAACCGCTCAGCACAGCAGTGTCAGCTACCACCTACAATCAGTCTCTCACCCACCACTAACACCGACACTGGTCCCATTCCTCACCCACAATACAGTCAGGTTCCCACCAACCTCACAGACAGGGAGCTGAACCCCATTCCAGACCCAATTGTGGAACAGCCTTACCCCATGACTCAAAACACAAGGGGGTCATCCAGTTCTACAGTGGCAGCCTGTCAGGCAATCCTGGCAAAAAGCTCCTGAAAGAGACAAACAAGTGTTGCTGAGTTATTGCCTGACCACAGGCTACCTCGCTAGTGAACAGTGACCCCCTGCAATGCCACCAGCAGAGACCCCATAGCCACCCTACCCTTCTAAGCTGGCCAGGCAGTGTCACTCAGTGCTAACACTGAGACAGAGTGACAAACAAAGCCTGAGACTAGAACTAACTCTATAAGAACTACAGACTCTGATGTCTAGTCCACCCACCCCCAACTCCACAGCCTTGGGCAGAGCAGTTCCAAGCCCAAACACACACCAACAACTACAGACAAAATCCTAGGCAAGAGGGTTTAATCCCAGAACAGAAGGCTACTGTGTAAGACCAGGTACATGGCCATAATGACACGGAGGCTCCACTGTAGCCCCAAAAGAGAGGTGAATGCAACCACCTGTTGCAAGAAGTTCCTGCCAATACAGAAAGGATGGATGTTCCAGGATCCCAGCCACCATGCGTAAATACACATGGATCGAGGGAACAAATCCCAACCCATACAAGTGGGCAGCAAGAGAACAGAGATGCTGATGCAGCCTGGAACCATCAGACAAGAGAAGCAACTAAGACATTCTGGGACGCAAGACCTATGCGTGCTCCGAGTCTGTAATACTGCAAAAGAAGTGCCCAAGAGGCACAGTGCCAATGAGAAAGGGCACTCCACACCAAGATGCAAGGCCTGTGGCAAGAGGCACAGCACGAGAGCGCCAAGAGCTATGAGGACATCGAGACCTTAAAAGGCTCTTAGACAAACAAGACAGACTTGTGGAGAAATAACACACAAACACAAATATTCAGGCTGGAGCTGCCCTATCCACGCTAGTCTCAAACCAAGAGGTAGCCTAATGCCTTTGCCCACCCCAGGGCACTCTTCCAGATAAGCCCGCACCCTGATGCTGAATTTAAAACCCTTCCCCACACTTCCCAACCTCACCCACACAACAGAACCCTCCTCCCCACAGCCCTTCACTTAACTTGAGAGGGTTGATATCTGATTCCCTGACTCCAGCCTTGACAGAAGCTCATCTGCAGAAGTCACTGCAGGCACCAGGTTCCACTTTGCTCTCTGCAATGGGAAAAAACCACACAAATAGTTGCAAGTCAGTAGCTCCTCCACCACCACCACCTTCTCACACAACACTTCTCCTCAGACAGACCAGAGTCCTGCTTACCTGCACCATCCCATGTGATGTCATGGCTGTCATTTAGGGATGTAACAAGGAAAGCTAAGGCCTCCTCCTTAATAAATCAAACATGAGAGAAAACTCTCAGTGAGAACAATCCCTCCCAGTTTAGGTGAGTGGGAGTTGGTCCAAAGGACCGATGGATCCACAATCGTGGGATGGTGCTACAGCAGCACCAAAAGACTCAAAGCTATTTGCTGTCACATAAGGTTCCCATCAAGACCAAGATGATGGATGCACAAAAGCCTGGCATCGAGATCTAAAATGCACAGGTGTGGACCATGGAGAACAAACCACAAGGCCTGAAAATTAAAGGCATGAGAATGAAGTTGCAAATGCAACTTGAAGCAAGGATGTGAAAGAGCCAACCAAACATAACCTTCTGGATAGCGATGCCCATCCAGGCTCAAAGCCAATGATGAGATATAAGGTACCTGGCTGTTGCTATGCTGATGAGTGAGGACATTTTGGACCCCAGAGATGGCACTAAAGATACCTTCAGCCAGATCAGGAGTGAGCTCTAAGACACAGAGGACAGACAACAACACAACATCACACAGTCAGGCTGGAACTGCTCTGCCCACGCCTGTCCTGCACTGCAAATTAACCCCCTCCCTCTGACTGCTGCTCCCAGATCCTTCCATCCTTCCATTAACTAGAAAACTCCTGCCTGGAATTCCCAGCCTCATCACCTCTTCATGCCCCTTCCCAACACACATCCCACAACTTAAGCTTTGGAATGGCTGAGGACAGGAAAGCATCCCCAACAACTGCAGCAGCTGCTAGCTGAGACTTTCCTTTGCTAGCCAGGTTCCTCTTGTCATCTGCAAAAGAAAAGCAAACAGGGCCAGTAAGAAACAGCTGGTGAGAACCCTCTGCTGCTGCAACAACCCTCAGGAGCAAAACACACTGCCTATAGCCCGCTTTTCCCTCATTGGTTGGGTGTCGTAGCCCACATCAGGTGAACTAGTGAGGGTTCTTTTACTGTGATCTCAAAGAGCAAAATCAGGCAAGCACGCCAAGGCGGTAGGCTTCAATTAATCAACACAGCTTCACTGTCTGTCCGTATGAGAGCAACTGCCCATTCTGCACTTTGAGGCCTTTCTGTCTGATCCTGACAGAGCCCCCACCTCAAGGTCAGAGTGCTTCACGCCCAGGCCTGCATGGTGTGCAGGAATTCTGAATCCCCCCCTTGCATTCTGGACACCTTTTTGGAGCACACAGCCAGGTGCAGCTAGAGCAAAAACACCCTTCCCCTGCACACCTCTATCTCTCAGGATCCTGTCCATGACACCAGCTTTGCTATGGTCCACACTACCAGAACTCAAAGGTTCTTTTACTGTGATCTCAAACTTCTCCAAGTGTAAAACAAGGCCATTAGACAAGTGGTTGGGCCTCAACTGACCAACACGGCTTTTTGTCATTACAGCAGAACATGAAAGAAAGAGTCATTAACAGGACTGGTCCCAGTACTGACCCTTCAGGGACTCCACTAGATCCAGGCCTCCAGCTAGACTCTGTCCCATTGACCACCACTCTCTGGCTTCTATCCTGCAGCCAGTTCCCCATCCACCTCATTACCCCATTGTCCAGACCACACTGCCTCAGTTTGGCTGTGAGGATGCTCTGGGAGACTGTGTTAGATGATTTCCTCAAGTCAAGACAGACCACACCCACTGCTCTGCCATCATCTATCCACCTGGTTATGGCCTCATAAAAGGCTATCAGATTGGTCAAGCACGACTTCCCCTTGGTGAAGCCATGCCAACTGCCCCTAATGACCCTCTTGTTCTTGATGTGCCTGGAGACAGCCTCTAGGACAAATTGTTCCATCACCTTTCCTGGGAGGGAGGTTGGGCTGAGAGGTCTATAGTTACCTGGGTCCTCCTTCTTACCCTTTTTGAAGATTGGAGTGACACTTGCTATCCTCCAGTCCCTAGGCACCTCTGCTGATCTCCAGGACTTAGCAAAGATGATGGAGAGTGGCCTAGCAATGACTTGCACCACCAACTTTAGCACTCACAGGTGCATCCCCCATCAGGGCCCACAGATTTATGTAGATCTAGTTTGTTCAAATGATCAAGAGGGACAGGTCAGCAAGGCGTGGTGGTGGAGCTGCTCTATATGTGAGAGAGCAACTAGAATGTATTGAGTTCTGTCTAGGGACAGATGAAGACAGAGGTGAGCATGTGTGGGTGTGGATCAAGGGGCAGGCTGTCATAAGTGTCTATTGCAGGCCACCAGATCAGAATGAGGAAGCTGATGAGGTCTTCTACAGGCAACTGAGAGCAGCATCACAGCTACAAGCCCTGGTTCTCATGGGGGATTTTAACTACCCTGATATTTGCTGGAAAACCTACTCAGCCAGCCAGCCACAATCCAGGAGGTTCCTCCAGTGCATTGGTGACAATTTCCTAATGCAAATGGTAGAGAAGCCCACTAGGAGAGGAGCACTGCTGGATCTTGTACTCTCCAACAAGGAGGGTCTCCTGAAGCTGTGAAGGTTGAAGGCAGCCTTGGCTGCAGTGACCACGAGATGGTGGAGCTCAGGGTCTTCTGTAATAGGAACCAAATGCCTAGCAGAATCACAACCCTGGACTTCAGGAGGGCCAACTCTGGCCTTTTCAAGCAATTGCTAGGGTAAATCCCATGGGACAGGGTACTGGTATGGAAAAGGGCCAAAGATAGCTGATTAACCTTCAAATACCATTTCTTTGAAGCCCAAGACAAGAGCACTCCAACAGGAAGGAAGCCAGGGAGGAGCGTCAGAAGACCTGCATGGTTGAACAGGTTGCTGTTGGGCAAACTGAAGAGGAAGAAGAAAGTCTATAGGTTATGGACAGAGCGAATGGCCACTTGGGGTGATTATAATGCCCTGGTGAGAGAATGTAGGGATACAACTAGAAAAGCCAAGGCCTCCTTGGAATTAAACCTTGCAGGAGAGGTCAAGGGCAACAAAAACGGCTTCTTCAAATACACTGCAGGCAAAACTAAACAGAGAGGCAATGTAGGGCCCCTGCTGAATGAGGTGGGTGCTGTGAAGACAGAGGATCCAGAGAAAGCAGAGATACTGAACACCTTCTTTGCCTCTGTCTATACTTCTGGGGGCTGTCCTGATATCAAATCACAGACTGCTGAGGCTCCAGAGGAAGTTGAGGCAAGAGAAGAGTTTGCCCTGGTTGATGAGGACTGGGTTAGGGATAAGTTGAGCAAACTGTATGGACATAAACCCATGGGCCCAGATTCTCCCAGATGTTCTAAGGGAGATGGCTGAAGTCATTGCTTGGCCACTCTCCATCATCTTTGCTAAGTCTTGGGGATCAGGAGAGGCACCTGGGGACTGAAGGATTGCAAATGTCACTCCAACCTTCAAAAAGGGTGAGAAGGACAAAAACCCAAATAACTATAGAACTGTTAAACTCACCTCCATTCCAGGAAAGGTGATGGAACAATTTGTCCTAGACACTGTCTCCAGGCACACCAAGCACAGAAGGGTCATTAGGGACAGTCAGCATGGCTTCACCGAGGGGAAGTCATGCTTGACCAACCTGATAGCCTGTGATGAGGGCATAACCAGGTGAATAGATGACGGCAGAGCGGTGGATGTCATCTATCTTGACTTCAGCAAGGCATTTGACACAGTCTCCCACAGCATCCTTGCAGCCAAACTGAGGCAGTGTGGACTGGACAATCAGGTAGTGAGGTGGATGGGGAACTGGCTGCAGGATAGAAGCGAAAGTAGTGGTCAGTGGGACAGAGTCCAGTTGGAGGCCTGTATCCAGTGGAGTCCGCAAAGGGTTGGTACTGGGACCAGTCCTATTCAATCTGTTCATTAATGACTTGGATGAGGGATTAGAGAGCACTGTCAGCAAGTCTGCTGATGACACAAACCTGGGTGGTGTCACCGACACCCCAACAGACTGTGCTGCCATTCAGTGAGACCTGGACAGGCTGGAGAGCTGGGCAGGGAGACTTTGAATGAAGTATAGAGTCTGGCATCCAGGCAAAATAAACCTCAGGTACCAGTACAGGTTGGGGACTGACCTTTTGGAGAGCAGTACATAGCAGGATGACCATGACCCAGCAATGTAGAGGGCCAACAGCATCCTGGGGTGGATCAGAAGAGGGATGGTTAGCAGACTGAGAGAGGTTCTTCTCCCTCTCTACTCTGCACTGGTGAGACCACATGTGGAGTGTTGTGTCCAGTTCTGGGCCCCTCAGTTCCAGAAGGACACAGAACTGCTGGAGGGTGTCCAGCATAGAGCAACAAGGATAATGAAGTGGAGCACCTCCCTTATGAGGAAAGGCTGAGGGAGCTGGGGCTCTTTAGCTTTTAGAGATGAGACTGAGGCGTGACCACATTAATGTGTATAAATATGTGAAGGGTGGGTGTCAGGAGGATGGAGCCAGGCTCTTCTCAAAGTCATCTAGTGATAGGACAAGGGGCAATGG
>JAOXOE010033435.1:0-10218 GCA_028565055.1 Phoeniculus purpureus
GCTCACACCCATTGCCCCTCATCCTATCACTAGATGCCACTGAGCAGAGCCTGGCTCCATCCTCCTGACACCCACCCCTCACACATTTGCAGACATTAATGAGGTAATCCCTCAGTCTCCTCCAAGCTGAAGAACAGTTAACAAGAAATGGAGACTATTCAATCGTCCTTTTATTACTGCATTAATGTTTGTAAATATGTGACGGATGGGTGTCACTTTTCTGATAGTAAAAAAGATTTGCCTTTATATTCCTGATAGTCGTATCATCTGTAAATGTAAAAATTCAATATGTAAGTAGGAAGGAAGAGCTGATTAAGTGTCTCTTTAAAGAGATCACCCCTTCAGATGGGTTAATGTTCATAAATAAATAAAGGGTGAGTGTCAGGAGGATGGAGCCAGGCTCTGCACAGTGGCATCTAATGATAGGACAAGGGGTAATGGGTGTCAGGTGGAACAGAGGAGGTTCCATACAAACATCAGAAGGAGCATCTTCCCAGTGAGGGTGATGGAGCACTGGAAGAGGCTGCCCAGAGGATCATGGTGTCTCCTTCTCTGGAGATGTTTAAAACCTGCCTGGACCTGTTCCTGTGCAACTTGGTCTAGGTGATCCTGCTGTTTCAGGCAGATTGGACTGGATGATCTTTCGAAGTCCCTTCCAATCCCTAACGTTCTGTGATTCTGTGAATAGACCAAAATATTCTTGGGTGGCTGAAGACAAGTAAACCAAATTCCTTCCTAATTTTAGTGGATATACAGAACTGAAGAACAGTTAATAAGAATTGAAGACTATTCAATGGCCCTTTCATTCAAGGAGAAGAGGTTTTATTTAATTGTGGTGAAAACCACCCACACAAACCCCATCGTAAATCCAAGAGCAGTTAGATTTTTAAATCAGCTTCTGCAAATGCACGTTATAATAAACACTGATTGCCTTAAATAAGGATAAGTTAATTCCCTTGCAGAAATAATCTACAATTTACTTTTTCACTCACTACAAAAAAAACCTGACTCGCAGCTTTTCAAAGAGCGATAGCCAGAGCTGTTATATTGGGTCTTTTTTGCTGCCGAGTTCCATAAAGCACTTAACCATCTCCCATGTTCTTAAAAAAGCTTGGCACTTTGTGCTGGAGAAACAAAAAGAAACCCAAGTTAGCTTCTCCGCAATGATTGCCTCATTTACATGATCCATCTTCTGCCAAGGGAAAGAGAAAAAAACCCACCCCAAGAAACAAAAAGGCGCTGGATGATATTACCATTTCTCTACCGTAACTCAACATTCGCTGTGTGTTGTCAATGCAAAGCTGGATTGTTAAAGCCTGGGAGCCGAACGGAGAAGTATTTTAAGGCCGTGAACTCAGAGCAGAGCAACAGAAATACACCCATCGCCAAGGGAAAAGGACGCCGAGGCAACTCAGGTGCGTTCACGCGCTTCGTCATGCCACTTGAAAAAAGAGCGATTAGGGCAGCATCAAACCTGTGCGTAGGCTGGTCAGCGTGGAAAGAAGTTACCGGCTACCCTACAGTTGTACAACAGAATCAGTTTGATCCTTGCGCATATGATGCTGGTGGGGCTGTATTTTAAACGTGTTTATTTTATAAAGGAACCACCCTCAGCCATTCCTGAGTAAATTCAGTTTTTTAATCTACCGTAAAGCACCCGTGAAATTGCCCCCTGTTTGGGGTTGCCTGTAGAGCTGTCAACTCAACAATCTTTATCTCAGCCAAACTTGGACAAAGGATGTCAAACCAAGCCTCCAGCTCTAAATCAAAGAGCGTTAGAGATGGGAAGGGACTGCATTATCCCGTACAACACATCCACGGTCAACTGTAGGGCAGCTCAAACCATGTTGTTAGCATGATGGCCAAGATTGTGCTCTTAAGAAGAAGATTGCTAATGGTTGGGTCCTGCGTTTTGGTGACAACAATCCTCTGCAACCCTATAGGGTTGGGGCAAGGGGGCTGGAAAGCAGTCTGGCAGAAGAGGATCTAAGGGTTCTAGCTGACAGGTGGCTGAATATGAGCTAGCAGGGTGGCCAAGAAGGCCAACAGCATCCTGGCCTGGATTAGAGAATCTGTGTCCAGCAGGAGTAGGGAGGGGATTGTCCCACTGGACTTAGGACTGGAGAGACTGCACCTTGAGGACTGGGTCCAGTTTTGGGCACCTTAGTACAAGGGAGGCATCAAGGTGCGGAAGTGAGCGCAGAGAAGGGCAATGAAGCTGGGGAAGGGCCTGGAGGATCAACCTGATGAGGAGAGATGGAGAGAGTTGGGGCTGTTTAGTTTGAGGAAGAGGAGGCTGAGGGGAGACCTCATCGCTCTCTACAGCTATCTGAAATGACACTGGAGGGATGTTGGTGCTGGGCTCTTTTCACACGGAATTAGTGACAGAAGGCAAAAGAAAGGGCTTCAAGCTTCAGCAGGGGAGGGTTAGACTGGACATCAGGGAGAAATTCTTCCTGGAGAGAGTGGTCAGGCACTGGACTGGGCTTCCCAGGGTGGTAGTTGAGTCCCCATCCCCAGATACATTTTAAAAGTCACTTAGATGTGGTGTTGAGGGATCTGGTTTAGGGGTGAACTTGTAGAGTTGATGTTGAACTCCATCTCAAGGGTCTTTTCCACCCTGAATGATTCTATGAAGATGGCTTGGAAAACCAGCGAGCAACAATAAATGAGTCACCATGGCAGCTTGTTGGGAATGTACAGAGCTTTCATTTCTCAGATGTTGCTGTGCTGCTCTGTGAGAACATACCAGCTATCATAACTACTTCCAAATGGATTTGTGTTTAACTACAGTACATACACATCAAATGGTTTCTCCTCTGCACTGCTTGGTTTGATTTGTGTGTCATTTCTATCTATGAACAATGCAGTTCCAACAGCAGCTCCCTCCAAGAAATGCAGTGGGTTCTTTTGTAGAATCACAGAGTCATCAAATCTTGGATCATCAAGTCCAACCATCCAGCCTACAACCACCGACCACTAATCCATCTCATGAAACACCCTGGCTGCCCGTTGGTTGAACCTCTCCAGGGATGCTGCCTCCACCCCCTCCCTGGGCAGCCTGCTTCAAGGTCTTCCCACTCTTTCTGGGAAGAAGTTTTTCCAGAGATCCAGTCTGAACTTCCTCTGGCGCAACCTGACCCCATTTCCTCTTGTCCTATCACTAGTTCCTAGGGAGAAGAGGCCAACTCCTGTCCCACTCCAACCTCCCTTCAGGCAGTTTTCTTTAAAAGAAAAGAAAATGCAGCCACTTACTCTGTTTTCAGCAGAAGAGCAGGATGAGCTTTACAGGTACCCAACCACCATGAGAAAAGCCACCAGTCATCTAAATGGTTAAGTAATTCAAGCCTCCAAGTGACCTTTAGAGGGGATTTCAAATTGAATATTCAATACAAGGAGAAGTGATGCATTTTGGAATCCATCTCCTATCCAAAGCCTTTGCTAAATGCCTCTTACAGACCTCTAGAAGTGCCAAATAAACAGCAGTGGGGGTCAAAGCTGGGAAATTCCCCCCTCTACTGGGCACTGGAGAGACCTCCCCTCAGGTACTGGGCCCTTCACTTCAAGAAAGAGATTGAGGGGTTGGAGCAAGTCCAGAGGAGCAACAAGGCTGGGGAAGGGACTGGAGGGAAAGTCTGATGAGGAGAGGCTGAGGGAGCTGGGAGTGTCGAGCCTGGAGGAGACTCAGGGAGGACATTCTCCCTCTCTCCAACTCCCTGAAGGGAGGTTGTAGTCAGGTGGGGGTCTGGCTCTTCTCCCAGACAACCAGCGCAAGGACAAGAGGGCAGGGCCTGAAGCTGCACCAGGGGAGGGTTAGGTTAGCTGTTAGGAAGCCCTTCCTCATGGAAAGAGTGATCAGAGTCTGGACTGGACTGCCCAGGGCAGTGGTGGGGTCCCCATCCCTGGAGGTGTTGAAGGACAGTGGCTGCGGCACTGAGCGCCCTGGTGTGGCCACTGTGGCAATGTCAGGCGTTGAGCTGGTCTGGATGAGCTCAGAGGGCTTTTCCAGCCTCAATGATTCTGCGATTCTGAAAAAACAGAATTAAGGAACAGGTGTGCCGTTGTCCAGCTGGTCATCTGGGTCAAGAAACAGATCCAGTATCAAGAAATACAACAGTGAGAAGGAAATATGAAAGGTTTACTGGGAAACTCCTAAGGAGGAGACCTGCAAGGAAAGCCTGGCTCCATCCACACCGGAATAGAACAGTACAGTTAATGCTTTTTTAAAGTAAAAGCTGAAGGAAAATCAGTTACAAAAGCCTTTGGACAGAGCAGAGAGGGAGAGTCTCCTGTTAAAAAATCCCCATCTAATAATTGCAAAGGATGCTCCAGACAGGGAAGACTGCATTTATATATGAAGCATTAAAATAGCAACCAAACTGTTAGCTGTGACAGTTTGAGTAAGAGTATACAGTGTGGAAGTGCTGAGTAATCCAGAATGGCTGCTTAGTTTTTCAGTAGGGGTATTGATATCACAGGCATCTCAGAAATACGATAGGATTACAATCAATCAGTGGACACTTAAAAAAAAAATCCCCAAACCAACCAGCATCACAGAATCAGAAACACAGAATCACTCTGGTTGGAAAAGAACCCTGGGATCGTCGAGTCCAAAATCTACCCTACCTTACAAGTTCAGCCCTAAACCAGATCCCTCAACACCTCCTCCAAAACATCTTTAAACATATCCAGGGATGGCAACTCAATCACCTCCCTGGGAAGCCCATTCCAGTGCCTGACCAACCTTTCTGTGAAAAAATTCTTCCTAATATCTACTTAAACCTCCCCTGTTGTAGCTTGAACCCATTCCCTCGTGTTCTATCACTAATTGCTTGTGAGAAGAGACCAGCACCAACCTCTCCACAATGTCCTTTCAGGTAGTCGTAGAAAGTCATGAGGTCTCCTCTCAGCCTCCTCTTCTTCAAACTAAAGAGCCCCAACTCTCTCAGTCTTTTCTCATAAGACTATCAGAACAACAAGACCAGGCTGAGAAAGTAGAAGCGCTGGCAACCAATGAAAATACACACTCAGAGAACATTAGGGACTAGAAGGGTTTAGATGATCTGCTGTGCCAGGGGGATTGGACTAGATGATCTTTCGAGGTCCCTTCCAATCCCTAACGATTCTACAATTTTTCGAGGTCCCTTACAACACCTAACGATTCTACGATCTTTCGAGGTCCCTTCCAATCCCTAACAATTCCCCTTCCAATCCCTAAAAATTCGATGACTCTATGATTCTTTGTACCAAAACATGACGCACTGGGCTGAGGAAGAAATCCCTGCTCTAAAATAAAAGCTCAGCTGTTTATTGGAAAACAAAAGCAGCACACTCAAGGCTTTTGCCTGTCCCATATTATGGAAAAGTACTCTAGGGAACAAGGTGAAAACTTTCATAGCCTGTGTTGCTGTGAGGAAGCAATGACAGATTTATTGTCAAGATTTGTCAACAATAGCAGCTGGGTCACCGTGCTCCAACACACAGAAAATCTTTGTCTACCTGCAACTCCAATAGAGTCACCAACTAAACTCTTCCTTACCCAACCCTTTGGTTTAAGACAACGTGTATTTACCTTAGAAAGCTGTAATTCTGCATCAGCATCGGGCTAATTGAAGGTTCACTACCATTAATTTAGATAATATACATTCATCTTGCAAAGGCAGAATCTGGCAGCTTCTTTAATTTAACCTTCCTTTGAGCCTTCTTTTTGTCCTGTCACACAAGCAGCAATTCAGTGCTCACAAGTGACCTTCCGTGCCCCGGTCACGCCATAACAAACAACGGGAGAAAATTCATAGGACAGATTAAATTCTACAGCCTCCGCTTTGATGAATTAGTGGAATTGTTCCCTTTCGCTGCTCGGAGGCAGGCTTTGATTTTTAGCTCAGTGCACAGTGTTGGAAAGAGGAAACAAGGGACACATCGTGTTTTTGCTGCAATGGAAGCAGAGTCACCACTTCCCTTCCCTAAAGCTGCATTTTGAAGGGTTTTCATAGACTCACAGAATGTGTTGGGTTGGAAGGGACCTCAAAGGTTATCTAATTCAAGCCCCCTACAACAAGCAGGGACATCTCTAATCATAACAGACTACCCAGAGCCCCATCCAGCCTGACCTGCTAATTGCTAAAACAGGATCAGTGCATTAGTGCACAAGGATATAATACGCATCAATTGTTTCTTCCTGTATTAGACCATATGAAATCCTTACTGACCTACCAAGGAGCCACCTCCCAACATTCCTACCACTTCACAGAGTCCTCAACCCTCAATATCAGCCTTGACACCTGGAAGTTCAATCCAATCTCTTTACCAGTCCAAATGCCTTGCAGCTAGTTGGGGTTTGGGATCCCACCTGAGCTGGAATTAGGGTAGAGCCGTAGGGGTACAGCAAGGACCGCTACAATATGTGGATTTTAATTTATTTTCTTGACGTGCTGCCTGTTTGAAAACATTTATCTCAGCAGCCAGGCTAAGTACTTGCATGAAGGCATTTGAAAGTAATCCAAGAGATATCCCAGCAGCATTATAGGGTGCACAGCACAGGTTGGGAAGCACAAGTCCAGTGGAGTTTCCTTTCAAGAAGGAAGCACCTCCAAGAGCGATCTGCTGATACTCTTCCAGTCAGCCCATGCAAGTCCAGTTGGGAAAGAAGCAGAGACAACACGCTTATACTGGAAGCAGAGTGGCCTGACACATAGCCCTGTAATGAATCTCAGAGCTGGACACGATTCAGAGGTCACGTGTAGACAGACTTCAATCACTACAAACACAAAGAGCAAGAAGTAATCGAACTACTCCAATGTTATTGAGCTGCAATTAACTAATCATTTAAGCAGAAGACCATGAGTGAGGAGCAGCTTAACGTAAACATCTTCTCAGCAAGCAAGGTGAGGCAAAACTAGAATCGAGTATGAGGCTGCGTGAGGAGCAAAACACAGCAGCACTAAAGTAATTGAGTGGAAGGCGAAAGACAGTGTCTACTATCATATCTCACCTGTAAGGAGACCTAAGCTGTATGGGCAGATCTTGGTGTTTTCTTAGCCTAGGTGCCCTTGTAGTGAGGATTTGAGAACAGGAAATAAATATGGGAGGGCTTTGGTTTGAAATCAGTGCATCGATAACAGCAGTATGCACAGAATCACAGAACCTTAGGTCCAGTCTCCCCACTCCAGCAGGATCCCCTCAATCAAGTAACACAGGAACACATCTAGGAGCGTTTTAAACATCTCCAGAGAAGACGACTCCACAACCTCCCCTGGGCAACCCCTTGCAGGGCTCTGTCACCCGCACTGGGAAGAAGGTCCTTCTCATATTCATGTGGAACCTCCTCTGTTCCAGCTCACACCCGTTGCCCTTTGTCCTATCATTAGATACCCCTGAGCAGAGCCTGGCTCCATCCTCCTGACACCCACCCTTCCCATATTGATCAACATTAATGGGGTCACCCCTCAGTCTCCTATTTTCCAAGCTCAAGAGACCCAAACCCCTCAGCAGGGAGATGGTCAACTCCCTCAATCATCTTCGTGGCTCTGCACTAGATTCTCTCCAGCAGTTCTATGTTCTTGTGGAACTGAGGGGCCCACAACTGGACACAAGAGTCTAGATGTGATCCCACCAGGGCAGAGTAGAGGAGCAGGAGAACCTCTCTCGCTCTGCTAACCACTCCCCTTCTGATCCACCCAAGGATGCTGTTGGCCTTCTTGGCCACAAGGGCCCATTGCTGGCTCCTGGCCATCCTGCTGTCAGTGTTGCCAGAAAACAAATCCAACACTTAATTCAAATTGAACCAAGGGTTCCTCTGAGGTTTGGGCTCAATTTGATGCTAGGTGGTAGGAGCCAGCCACTTCAATCTTCCCTTCGAATAGCAAAGGGAAAGGAGAATGAACTTCACTGTGTTCACAGCAACGGTGAAGCTACAAGAAGCACGAGACTTGGTAATTGAGTCAGCGGCAGACACTGAAGTCTCCTGTGGCAGCCTGTAATTATCAGAGCTCCAGTGAAATCCAGCAGATGCAGACACCAGTGATATTCTGAACGCCTGGACAATAACCTGCACCAAACCCAGCCTCTGGATCTCTAGAGACTTGATTCTCACTGCATTTGGGTCCTTTGGTTTTTGTTAATAGAGCAAATGTTAACCAGGAACCTGCAGGGCTAATTCTCCACGCTAAAAATATTTGAAGGACAAGAGTGTCAAGAACTCCAACTGCTAGCAACCTTGAGATTCCTGATGGAGGGGGTAATGGAAAAGATGGGGCTCCTCCAGGAACGTCACAGCCCAGGTGAGGACTCTGGGGGTGTAAAGTGGTTGGCAATTACGTCCGACCGCCAGCTGCACAGGTTTTGCTGGATTTACAGTCGAAATTGACCTGAAGTATCGCCGAGCACCGGGAGCCCTGATTAAAACAAACCGTGTTGGTGATACGTGCGCTGCAGAGAGGCGCTCGGGTCCGGGGGGAGCTCCGCACGGGAGGCAAGTGTCAGACACCAGAACAACAACAAATCAAAAGAAATGAATGTTCTCAGGAAATGTTATTGCTGGCTTCTGGAAACAAGCTAAAATGTAGCCGCGACCCGAGGAGCTCAAAGGGGATGCGAAACAACATTGAAAGTAATAAAGCTGGATGTGGGGAAGAGGCTGAGCAGCTCACTGAAGACCCAGACAGCAAGTGAGCAGAGATGATTAAGGTGAAGCCATTAAGCTGAAGGCTGCCGCGGCCATCTCTCAGCTTGAAGGGATGGAATGGCAGTCTCAGCACCTCAGAAAACACCTCTTGCTCGCTCTTCCCTCAGCTGCTTCTCACAGGCACAGAACAGGGCTTCAGTTACCAGCCTGTAGCATGTAGACAGCAGCACAAGTTCCCTTGCAGCTCACCAAGTTAGTCACAGAATCACAGAACATCAGGAACAGGAAGGGACCTCCAAAGATCAGCCAGTCCAATCCCCCTGACACAGCACGATCCCCTAGATCCAGTCGCACAGGAACATGGCCAGGTGGCTTTTAAGCATCTTCAGAGATGGAGACTCCACAACCCCCTTGGGCAGCCCCTTCCAGGGCTCTGTCACTCCTACTAGGAAGAAGCTCCTTCTCACATTGATGGGGAACCTCCTCTGTTCCAGCTCTCACCCAGTGCCCCTTGTTCCTATTATTGGGTCCCCCTGAGCAGAGCCCCTGAGCTCCACCCTCCTCATATTGATCAACATACACCCCTCAGTCTCCTCTTCTCCAAGCTCAAGAGACCCAGCTCCCTCAGCCAGGAGGTGTTCCAGTCCCTTCACCATCTTCATGGCTCTGCATTCAGTGGACTGTCATCTCCTGCCTCCACAGAGCATGCAGAAAGGAGACAAAATATGAATCAATGATCTCATGTCACCCCTGTGAATGTGGGTACCAAGGTGATGATAGAAGTGCAGCTGTACCAGGGACCATTCCCTGGTACAGAGCTGAATGCTGGACTTAGGGCAAGGCTTCAGCTCTCTGGATGAGAAGCAGAAGGCCTTTAATTTCCCAGACAAAAGTATTTCTCCTTCAAGCACAGAAGCATCTTTGTGCCATCTTACTCATAACCTTTAGATTAATTTGCTATTCTCAACCGTTTGCAGTTGACACCTTGACAGTTCCTTTTTGAAGAGATTCATTTCACAGCTAAATTGCTGGTTTGTGTTGTGCAATCTCAGCTATAACATTCCACACCTTCTGGGGTGGGGTGGTCTTTGGGACAAGAGTACTAAATCTGCTTCTCAGTACTGTCTGGCTGCATTTTTTCCACCTCCCCTGCTATGAGGCACTGCTCTAAAAAGGTGTTTTCGCTCCGTATCTTTGGCAGGGAGGATGCATTTTAGCTGGCTAATTAAATAGAGTCGTAGCATACATCAAATATCAGTAATAACACAAGGCAGTGACTTATGTCTGCTGTGAGAACAAATTACGATCTACATCCCATCTGTGATACATCACAGGGATAACAACTCTGTGCAGCTGCACTTTTAATTCCTTGCTTGGCAGAGTGACTAGCGAGAAGCAGGCTCTGGCAAGTAGTTTTTGGAAAGGAGGATACCATAACAATGAAGGTCAGGATTCTCTCCCATGCCTGGGAGGGAGAATTAATCAGGTTCTGGAGAATCAATCTGATGAGGAGAGATTGAGAGTTGGGGCTGTTTAGTTTGAGGAAGAGGAGGCTGAGGGGAGACCTCATTGCTCTCTACAACTATCTGAAA
>JAOXOE010033436.1:0-10218 GCA_028565055.1 Phoeniculus purpureus
AGGTGTTCAAGGTTAGGCTGGATGAGGTGCTGAGTGGCATGATCTAGATGTTAGATGTTAGGTTTACTTGGTTTATTGGGATTTAGGTTAACCTGGATGATCTTTAAGGTCTTTTCCAACCTTATCATTACTGTGATACTGTGAGATCTGAGCAGTATCAGGGATCCTGGCCGATACCATCAGTTCAGACTGCAATGGCTGTCTCCGTTTTCAGTCAAGCAAATACCCCTGCCAATCAGTGCTTGTCTCTTCAGTTGGAATCAGACTAGTTGCACAGATCTGAAGTGATTTTGCAATGTGCACAGTGTGGAGAGAAGTGGTAGTGGTTCTACATCATGTTTACAATATGGAGGGTTAACAGTGATAGTCATTTACTAACAGAACATCTGCATTTATTTCACCATTGGCATTATTTAATAATTTACTTTAAAGAAGCAAAGTCTTTAATAAAGTTATCTTAGTAAGCAACAGCTACAACAAGTAGTTTAAATTCATAGATTCATAGCCTGCCCTGGGTTGGAAGGGACCTCCAAAGGTCATCTAGCCCAGCCTCCTGCACTGAGCAGGGACATCCTCAGCTAGATCAGGTTGCCCAGACCCTTCTTCCTCCCTGGGCAACCTGTTCCAGTGTTGAATGCCCTTCAAATTTCAGTAGCCTATCCATGTCCTTCCTTTTTCAGAAGTATTTTTTTTATAGAAGAGGCTTTTCTTGATTTCAAGACAATATTTTTAATATCTTAACACAAAATAGTAAATATATGGAATTAAATATAAACAATTAAAATACTGGCCTGTGTTCCCTGAGTTGCAGCATCTCTTACATGAAATGCTCGTAATGCCACACACGGCTCAGACAGATCCCTCCTGCCGACGTATCCAGGTTAACCATTACAAAGACAGATACAAAGCATTGGTGGCTCCAAGTGGGAATAGTGCAGCAGTACTTCCCTGACATGATGTTATGTGTTCCAAGAGGAACAGGACATCGATGGCCAGAGACTGCACACTTGGCACGTTCAGAAGTCACCTGCACTTTGTTGCTTCATAGAAATCCAGAATCATTGACTTTGGGAAAAATCCTGCTTATCTTGCTTGTCCCCTCCAGCTGCCTTTGTGTGGTATTTCTGCAATATTGGACTGAAGGTCCAGTCTGCAGTTCATTGCAGACAAATGTTTGTTAGGTGAAGTTGTTTATTATTGGGCTCGTTTGTATTGCTTTGGGCTTCACGCCAAACCAGGGCTGTTTTCTGCTATGCAAAGCGATTGATAAGGCTAACAAAAGGGGAAGTGTGTGCCTCTATCTGGTAGAAATGAGTCATGAAATGCAGGAAGATCAATAGAATGAACTCAGGACAGGGAAAAGCTATGGCTTTCTCAGACACCAGAAGCCAAGATTACAGTTGGGAATTTAATGGAGATAACTCAAGTTCCAGTCTGGTGTGTTGGTGACAAGGTTGTCTTTCTGCGAAATATTTTGTGTACTGTTTAATAGGCATTGGAGTGACTGTTTTACTGCTCTTTGTTTTTGTGGAATATCATAATCTTCATTGTTTTTCAATTTCATCTTTCCATTGCTGTAGGGAGGAGACCTATTTGATGCTATCACTTCTTCCACAAAATATACAGAGCGAGATGGGAGTGCAATGGTCTACAATTTAGCCAGTGCACTCAAATACCTTCACGGCCTCAGCATTGTGCACAGAGACATCAAGCCAGAAAACCTCCTGGTACGTCCCACTTATTTTCTGATAACTCTTTTTCTCTTACTTTGTTCTTTTTAATGCAAATTCTTGTAAATGTCAAGAAGCTGAGCAGAGAACAGCAGGAATACTAATTTAGAATAAGCCTATATGAAGTAAAACTACTGCCATGAGGTAGCAGTCACCATAACCCAAGCAAGCTGTGCTCAAACCTGTCGTTAGATCTATCTTTATCTCCATTTGGATTGGTTCTCATTTGGAGAAGGAGGGGTATTTTCTCTTAAAACCATTTGTTTTTACTCTGTGTTGATCAATTCTTTAGTTTGCTGGTATGAAAGAAGGTGGGCTATGTGCCTTTGCGAAGAGCAATCATTTGGTTATCTCAAGCCATTTTTCTTGCCTTTCAGTGTCATAGCAGGAACATCTCTCTGGGGGTTCACCAGTATTCTAGCCATGACTTAACTCTGTGTGTAGATTTATTCTCTTCTAAGGGACTGATTGCTTTTGCTTTCAGCAAAGACATAAAGCAGCTGTTGACAAGAATTCTCATGAAGTCAGCTTTGGGAACTGTTTAGACACAGTATTGTGCAAAGGGAAGGGCAAATTTAGTAAGGAATGAATCTGCATTCTAGCCAGTCCTCAGAGCTACCTGAGGGGCTAAGTGCAGCTGGATTTATCCCTTAATAAGGGTGCCAATTAAGAAGTGGTGCTATAGGTCCAACGCCGAATTCACAAACAGCCCAGTAAGCTGTATGCCTGGTTGGATTCAAAAGGAGCAGTGGGATGCACAAATAGTGTTATTTATTCACCCTTGCAACATCTACAGATGCTTTGAGATTGCTGGAGATAAAATAAGTGACTGCAGGAAGCGCTGTGTTGCTAAAGGAATAGAAACAGACAGACAGACACTTGGCACAGCCAAGGCACAGATCTTACCCAAAGGCATCCTTCTGCAGTGGGGAAGGAGGACAAACCTGGCAGTCTGACGTTGCAATTTCATGTCCAATTCTCGTCCACACTAAGTCCAAAAAGGACTGGTACTTACGGTTCAGTTTTCTATTAGTGTGTAAAGTGCAGGGAAGGACTGCAGTCAAAATTTAAGTGAATTTAGCAGTTGCACAACCATTCCTTGATGAGCAAATCTCTTCTGCCATTGTCCAATTGTCTTTTGCCTGGAGGTGTTAACTGCTGCCTTAAGACCACAGCTGGCCAGGTGTGCCCATCTAGAATGTCTCCACCCAGCCTCAGGGACTGCTGGAGACACCAGGTGTTTGTCAGCAGTGATGGCTCTTGAGGATTTGTGGGGTTTTCTGTTTCTAACACAGAGTTCACAGAACTACATATTGGCAAGCTTGTTGTTGCACCCATACGCAGAGGTTACACAGATGTGTAATGTATTAGATAGTGTGTATCTTTGACTGACATAGTCCCACCTGCTTGAGCTGCTGTCATCAGGAACACCGGTGGCTTCCATCAGCACTTTCTAGGCTTTTCTGAATGTATTCTGTGGCGTTTGCCAACCCTGTCCACTGAGGGTGTGTGTAGAGTAGGAGCCATGGCTGAGCCCAGACAGGATTTTGAACCAGAAAAGGGCTATAAGCTCAGAATTTTTCTAATTAATAGTCTGTTCTTTCCTAGCTAATTCCACTGACAGTGTTTAGTGATTTAAATAAGCCCTGGCTTACCCTGGAAAATGTAGTCACAGCAACATGGCCCTGGAGAGAAAGAAAAGGCAGGTGGAAGTCTCACCCACTGTCAGTGCATTTTCAAAGACAGCCAGTCTAAAGGACTTTTGAGCTCTCGTTAGTGACTGAATCAGTTATAAATAGACACGAGTGTCCTTTCTGCCTAGAAAGCCTAAAGAGATGACTCAACAGATGCAAACCTTACTCACTGTGATTGACAGTGGCAGAACGGGAAGATAACATATTGGTATTGAATATAAATGCAAATAACACCCGTCAGTTGCTACTGAGAATTGCAAGTAGCTGGTCCTTCTGCCTCAGGGTGGTTGAGCTGTCTGAATTGAAGTCTCTTTGCCAGCCATACATTGCAAAGTGCAGAGACTCTTAAGAGTAATTGCTGATGTGGCTTTATATCAAGAAGAACAAGCATTTCCATTGATTACAGGAATTACACAGGGGAATGAGGGAAGCAACACCCAGTTGTTCGAGGAAATCAAATAAATGCAGCCGTTCTGCCCTACATTCTAGAAACTAGATCCTCTTGAAATCACGTTCAAATAAACATGTTCCTTTCAGAAAAAAAGTATTGAGGATTGGTTAGGGGTGTTTCCTTTGCTGTTGGTCTGGTTTGGTTTACTCTTGCTGTAACGCTTTTCTTTCCATTAAAATTTGGCTTCTTTCATAAACAAAATGGCTCACAGCAAGGCAAGCAGGATTCTTTATGGGGCTTCTGGTAAGATGTGGTTGGGTCTGCACAGAAGCTTTCTTACTCCCATGTTGAACATGCCCAGGCTAAGCTTAGGGAAGCCATTTGCTCATGAAATATCCAGTGAGGGAACTGACTGGATCTCTGCTAAGCTACTGAGAGGCATTAAATTTTTTTTAAAGAAACCCCTAACCCTAAAATCCAGTTTTATTTAGTTTTATTTTAAACTCCAGGTCCTGAGTAAATAGAAGTATAGGATTATATTTTTCTTAATATATTTAAAACTCTTCAGAATTTTACAACTGGCTTTTCTTTCACACCTCCAGCCCCCACCCCCACCCAGTTGCTTGAGTTCTGTTGTGGTCTGACCTACATAGCTGGCAGACAGCTCCATTGAACACTAGCCCCAGCTGCATGGTGTCAGCCAGTGGTCACACCATTCTTCTCATCCCCTTCAGAGAGCTGCAGCAGTTTACTTTTTCCTGTCTTCTCAAGGTGGTGATGGTTCTTTTCCAAACAAGTGAAAGGATTTTTAAAATGCAGATGTTTTTCTCCTCATTCTGTTCTAATTGTGCCAATTCCAGGTGTGTGAATATCCAGATGGAACCAAATCTTTGAAGCTGGGAGACTTTGGCTTAGCGACTGTGGTGGAAGGACCTTTGTTTACAGTCTGCGGTACACCCACATACGTGGCTCCAGAAATCATTGCAGAAACAGGGTGAGGATGACTGAGACACAGACCAAGTTATTTCTGATGGGTAGCTCTTAACTGTTGCAAAAACTAGAATGCTCTTGTGGGATGGGTCTTCACCTTTTTGTAACCAAACCGCCTATGAGACAACAGGCGTCATCCTGCTCTTCGAAGAGGCCAGTTTCCATGCTCGCTCTGCTCCCAGAACTCACCTTTGCCTCCCACTCATCTCTCTAGGACAAGTGCTGATGCAGCAGAATGTGTTGGGTTGTGTTCCCAGCTTCACCTCACTGTTCAGAGCCCATTGCACCAGTTTTGGCAGCTACTGGGGGGGAAAAAACCAGACAAAACAGAGTGTTCATGTCAGAGTCAGAGTCACTTCTATTGGAAGAAACTCCAGAGGTCACCTAGTCTACCATCTCAGAGCAGGTTGAATTAATTAGCAGGTCGCGTTGGTTCATATGACCTTGTCTGGGTGTATGCTTGCTATGTTATACATCACATGTATCTGTCTTTAGCAGCTGAGTGCATAATACAAAATGATTGTGTGCAAGGTTAGAATTCCACAAGCACTCTGTATTTTACACGCCTCCATCCCCTGCTAGCTGCCTTGCCGTGGCCAGGACCATTGTGCGGTTGCTCTTCTCTCCCATGGCGAGGTCTGCTGCAGTCTTTCAAGCATTGTTCAGCGCATTCATCCTATTGAAAATATTTCACAACTGCAGCGAGCTCAGGTGGCAGAGGGCACTTTGTCTGCATGGTTTAGATTTTTGACAAACTGAATTTAGCGGAGAGACAAGAATAGGAAGAACTGACCTCTTTTTGACCCCTAGTGTTTGAAAGTCGGCGCTTTCAAAGAAAAGTGTGGTTCTTTCTTCCCCTCCCTCAAGAGACTGGAGAATTGGTATCTTCCTTGTTGCTTAGCAACACAGGATAACCTTCAAAATAGTTCTTCTGGTATGGGGACATCCTTGCCTTTCATGATTGGTAGTTCAGGATTGGGAAAGCTTGACACAGAATTGAAACTGGGCATATTCAGAAGACCTTGAGGAGCCTCGAGGCTTATGGAAAAAACAAAATCACTGGAAAAATCTTACTACGATAGCCTAAAGGCTGTAGTGGGCGCTGAGCTAAGTGACAGCCAGGTACAAAATGCATTTTCACGTCATTAGCAAGTTCACTTAGATTCTCAATGTTTATTCACGGAAATGGAATCAATTGAGTGGAATGGATTTTAATTTGTAATTCTTCTTGTAATCCAGCACAAGTAACACAGCCTTGTTTTCTCAGATATGGCTTAAAGGTGGATATTTGGGCTGCAGGAGTGATCACATACATTTTGCTGTGTGGATTTCCACCTTTTCGCAGGTGAGCGTCTCTGCGCATCCAAGGGAAAGCCAGTAAAGAAGTGAGTTCTTTCCAAAAGAAAGGAGAGAAGGCATCCTAGGATTAAAAGGAGAAAGCTTCACACATTTTCTTTGCCTTCTTTTATTTCTTAAGAAGTCTTTTCACTTGTCCTTCTTGTCAGGTTTGGGGATAAACTGTATTGATCTATTTTTCAAAGGGAGCAACTAGTTTACTATGGTGTGCAAGGGGTCGTGATGTCTTTTCCTTTTATCTGCCAGTCTGTCCCAGTTCCATGAACGTGTATGCTTTGCCCTCTAGTGTTTTTGTCTGGATAAGGCAGCGTTTCAGTTGAGCCGGAATCTTTTTGTAGTGTTGGGGGTGCAGGTTAATGGTAAACAGAAGTGGAGGGAACAGTTTGCTTATGTTGCATTTTTAACCTAGTTAGTGTCTTTGACAAGCATTATACGAGCAATGGAGCTTTCAGATATGATTCTTGCTCCTCAGTGTCATAACAGCTATGAATTTGACTAAGAATCAATTGGATGTGCTATGTGCCTCAGTATTTCTTTTGCTAGAGAATGACACTGATTTAGCATTTTTTAATAGGAAATGATCCTCCTCTGGTGCAGGAGGTTGTTGTGACTGAAGTGTAAGACCTGGCACTTATTCTTGTTAAACCTCACACAACTGACCTTGGCCCATTGATCCAGTTTGTCCAGATCCCTCTGCAGGGCTTTCCTCCAGCAGATTGACAGACTGGTGCCATCTGCAGACTTGATGAGGGTGCCCTCAGTCCCCTCACCGAGATCACTGATAAAGATGTTGAACAAGACTGGCCGCAGTACTGAGCCCTGGGGAACAGCTTGTGACCAGCCACCAACTCAATTTCAATCCATCCAACACAACTCTGGACTTAGCCATGCAGCCAGTTCTTTACCCAGTGAAAAGTCCCTCTGTCTGAGCCCTGAGCTGCCAGCTTCTCTAGGAGAAGGCTGTGGGACACTCTGTCAGATGCTTTGCTGAAGTCCTAGTGAACAACATACACAGCCTTCACCTCATCCACTAGGTGGGTCACCTGGTCACAGGAGGAGATCAGGTTGGCCAAGCCCTTCATAAACCTTCCCTGGCTGAAAACCTGTTCTGACAGATATATCACACAAACACAATTAATTACTTTGAATGGTCTAGAGGTTGGCCTTGGACAATGTCCACGCCATGCTATTAGAATCGGGTCTTGACTGAGGTTAATAAAACAGGTTGCAAGACCAACCCAAGAGATAAATTGTTCACTAGAGAAGTGGGCTGGATTATGTTCACAGTGGCTAGGGCCAACAAACAGAGGTTAAAATACAAAAAGCCATTGCCATAGGAAAGATACCCATTCTCTGAGTGTTCATGATCCCACCTTTTTGATAGGAAAGTCCTTCTCCTTTCAAAATTGGTAGCCTAACAATACTCTGTAATACTCTTCGGATTTTGAGAGTTCTGCTGTTGTGATCATTTAACCATCTAATCCAGTGGATGTCCTTCAGCTCAATAGCTACTTTTCAGCCCCATACATAATGGGGTTTTTATTGTTATCACTCCTGACAACCTAACTGTAGCAAAAACCTCAGAGGTACTGCCACTGTGTAGGTGTTTAACTTACGCTTCTATAGTTTTGCATGTGAGAGCATCTCTGTTGCAGTCCCAGATCAAGTTAAAAATTTGCATTTCAAATTGACTTCTTCGTCCTGATGATTCTTTTTCATTACTACTGTTCCACAGTGAAAACAACCTTCAGGAAGACCTCTTTGATCAGATACTTGTTGGGAAGTTGGAATTTCCTTCTCCCTACTGGGATAACATCACTGACTCGGCAAAGGTACTGAGCTAGCGTTTCTGACAAGCCACCAAAAAAAGACTGTGCTCTGTTGGAAGAAAGGTGGGGTGGAAGGTTCAGAACAGAGTCTTACCCACTTTTCCAGCTGCTGTGCCTTTTCAGTTAGTTATCTGAACAGTGCTGGATGAAAGCTCAGGCTCTGCGGGGCGTGTGGCCTGGATGCAAACGGCATCGATTGTTCCTATTTCACTTGAGCTGATTATCAGAACTTTTACAGAGGTGCAGCCACTTGAGTTGCCGTTGTCAGTAGTTCTGCTGTTACCATCAGCACCGGTGCTGATGTTTATTTTGTCTGGAGAAGAAACATCCCAAGTTTTAAGCCCAACTTCTCAAGCTAAGTCAGTAGCATGTTCTGAATGAGATCTGAGGACTCTCATTAATAATGGGAGGTTAATTGTTACCTAGACAATGAGAAGTCGGGGGTTTTGTGCATTTCCCTACGGCTCGTTATCCATTTGCCAACGTCTCCTAAGCTCACAGACTCTGTCCGACACACATTCTGAACAAAGGGGGCTCTCAGTCTTGGTTCTGACCTTGATCTTTCACTTCAGACCTACACGGCCTCAATAACTTAGCTGGTTAGGAAACCTCTCAGTGAGGTATGATCTTAGCTGACTGAAGAAGCTGTTTCCCAAGGCTGAAGCAACAAACAATCTCTCGAAATACTCTACTAAGAACACAAAGACCATCCACCTGGAGGCTGTAGAAGGTCTTTCAAGGCAGGGGGGGGTTTTCTCCCAGTACATGAAGTTGTTCATTTGGAAGAGAGACATATTTACCTGAATAGATCTGTAGAACCAGGAATTTCACCAGTAGACTAGGTGGTTGCATAAGAAAAAGAGACTCAATAAATGAACAACTGAAGAAGGCTGTGGTTGGTTTGTTTGGGATTTTAATTTTTACTGACTGCTTGGTATCAGCAACCTCATAGGGTTTCTCATATCTGCAGGCACTGGTAACAAAAGGAAGTACCTAGTAAGGCTAAAGGCATCTGCTGTAGGACCTCTAAAATGTGATGAAAGCCACAACCGCACATCTGTTGGGATTAACCATAGCAGAACTAAGCACTTATTCTTTTTCTATTTGATTTTCCTATACTAGGTGCTCCTTAGCTGATTAAGTTAGTTAAATGTCTTTTATGCTTCTGGAGCAACACAGAAGATAGCGTAGTTTTCAAATAATGTCTGTTAGCAGTTTCTTGCCTCTGATTTGTGCTTTTTATGTACCATTACTGTCTGCACAGGTAGTGCCCCTAGACAATCTCCTCCAACAAAGTTCAACAAATTTTCCAAACGTGTAGACTCTATAGTAATAGAGAGAGGACCAACTGGAAGCTAACAGGAGAGGTGTTTTTAACATTTCCATTTCATCTAGTTTCAAGAATCTCGATGAAGCATAAGTCCAGTGAGGGAGTTGATAAAAAAAATATGCTGCCCAGCACACTCTTAAATCTAAAGGACAAATGTTTTGTTCCACTGAAGTCGCACTGGTGTCTCGGTCTTGGTGTAAGCTGGGGCTTTTTCACCCAGGTAGCAAGAAAACTGCCCTGAAAAAAACTTGACGTGGTAATATTTTCCATTGAAATATCCTTCACTACCCTCCTCACGCTCTTACATCTTTTTTTCCCTTTTCTTCAATAAAGGAGTTGATTAGCCTGATGTTACACGTGAATGCTGAAGCCCGGTACACAGCAGCACAGATCCTAAGCCATCCCTGGGTGTCAGTAAGTCAATTCCTTTTTTCTCATCTGATTTTATTTGAAGTCTCTAAATCGAACCCCTAAAGTGCAGTTTTCGGGAGGAGCAATGCACTTCTGCTGTGCCCACTTGCATTTATTGAGCCACTAGTCCCATTTCCACATACAAGAGAACAGCACGAGTCTGAAGCTGACTTCAGCTCTCAGAGCTTCTGTGCTCTGAAAGAAGAGAATGAGGAGTGTCACTTGCTGAGCGATTAGAAGGTGCTGGGGGTTGCTATAACTCTGGAATCAGTTGCCTGAGAGGTGGTGCCTGCCCCCTCCCTGGAGGTGTTCAAGACCAGGTTGGACTTGAGCAGCCAAGTCTGGTGGAGAGCTGTCACTGCCCATGGCAGGGGCTTGGAGTAGATGATCTCTGAGGTCCCTTCCAACCAGAGCCAGTCAGCCAGAATGATTGAGGCTGGAAAAGTCCTCTGAGCTCATCCAGCCCAGCCCAGGGCCTAACATCACC
>JAOXOE010033437.1:0-10217 GCA_028565055.1 Phoeniculus purpureus
TCCTGCTGTGGCAGGGGGATTGGACTGGATGATCTTCCGAGGTCCCTTCCAATCCCTAATGTTCTGTGATTCTGTGACTCTGTGATCCAGTCTGTCCTTAAACTTAATCTTCCATCACAAAAAATCGAGCATCAGGTACTCAAGGTCTAATATTGAAACCCCCATCAGAAAAGCTGTTTGAAAAAAGAGATGCTGATGAATCTATTACCCAGATGAGAACTGTTTACAGTAGTTAGAATTTACAGTAGTACAACCTCCTTTAATTCCTACAGCAGGTTTAGTTTTTGCAGAGAACAGCAAAAGTTATGACCAGTTAGCTGGAGTAAGAGATCCGTGAATCTTATTCTGCAGCCTGTGTATTTATAACCACGAGGAGTGGTGTAAATAACCCCCCTACACATAAAACACAACTGTTTATTGTGCTGTGAAATTTAACGGTGCCGGGAACCAAGTGTAATTGATTTATAATTCATGTGAAAGTTAAAAATTATGATCTAACAACTTTAAAACACGAGTATTTTGCCTTGCTAAACGTTTGGGGTTGTCTTTGCCTAATGCTTTGTCTTTTTGCTTTATTGCCTCTTTAAAAATGTAATTTGTTTCATGAGTTTACTATCGCTTTGCCTTAATTGTATTTTTTTTTTAATTTGCATTTCTAGGCTCTGTCTAGACAAGTCTGATGGGCTCCATTCCTTTCTGCATGGAATTCTTAATAAGAAGAGGCACTTTTATACGTTAAAATCTTCTGGTTGCCAAAAAAGGGAGACTCCAATCACATGTCATTCGGTTCCTCAGTTCAAGAAGGACAAAGAACTGCTTGAGAGGGTCCAGCAAAGAGACAGGAAGATGAAGTGAGTGGAACGTCTCCGTGATGAGGAAAGGCTGAGGGAGCTGGGTCTCTTTAGCTTGGAGAAGACCAGACTGAGGGGTGACCTCATTAATGTCTATAAATATGTGAAGGGTGGGTGTCAGGAGGATGGAGCCAGGCTCTGCTCAGTGTCATCTAGTGATAGGACAAGGGGCACTGGGTGTCAGCTGGAACATAGGAGGTTCCACATGAATTTAAGAAGGAACGTCTTTACTGTGGGGGTGATGGAGCACTGGAATGGGCTGCCCAAGGGGGTTGTGGAGTCTCCTTCTCTGGAGACTTTTAAGACCCATCTGGACAAAGGGGTTGGACTCAATGACCCCTGGAGGTCCCTTCCAACCCCTAGTGATCTTTGCATCTGTGTAAAGTGAGTCCTGCAGAAATTCTTAACTGTATTTGTCCATCCCACAGGAGTGATGGTGTAGGAATATAGCAAAGAAGGATTAGTCTGTATTCCTCTTTTTCTCCAAGTGTTTGCATCTGTATACTTGAGATGAGAGAGGGACAGGACAGGTACTTGGGCTTGATGTCTCATGCCAAAGGGCCTGGCACCCACCCAGACAAACTCCAGGTTCCACAGGCAGGGAAGTTGCTGTCCTGCACCCACCATCAGTTTTCCAGCTCCTCAGGATCCAGAGGCAGGGGATTCGAGTCCTGAGTGGATCAGGTAAGCACTGCTATGTTATCTGATGTTGGAGAATCAATAAATTTGACCAGTTAGTTCATTTTGGGGGAGCAAAATCTCATGTGTGAAAATATTTTTACGGATAAGTGGAGCATTTCCGTTACAGTATGTCATAGACTCACAGAATGTGTTGGGTTAGAAGAGACCTGCAAAGGTCATCTAGTCCAACCCCCCTTCAACAAGCAGGAACATCTAACTGGAAAAGATTGCTCAGAGCCCCATCCAGTCTGACCTTGAATGGCTCCAGGGGTGAGGCTTCCACCACCTCTCTAGGCAGCCTGTTCCAGGGATCCCTCACCCTCAGATTTTTCATTTTCCTATCCTAAATCTACTCTTTTCCTCATCCCACTGTTCCCTGCTCTTGTGAACAGTCTTTTCCAGCCTTCTGGTAGGACCCTTTCAGGGATTGATAGGTTGCTATAAGGTCCCCCAGGAGTCTTCTCCACTGTAGGCTGAACAACCCCAACTCTCTCAGTGTGTCCCAGCTCCAGCCCTCTGTCAGTGTGGTTGATCTCAACTCTTGTAGTGCACACATATCCCACTGTAATGCCTCTGCAGATGAGGTTACTTGCCCTAGTTCTCTCTTTTCATGCTAACAGCAGGGATATGTTTCTTTTTATTTTCCTAAAGGAGCAAAATAAAGGCAATACACTTTTCCATGATGCAAATGTATCGGCCTCTATGCTTGACCTGCCCATGGCTGGCATGTGATGACATCCACAACATTCCAATGGGCCATCCTGCTGCTGCTGCTCAAGTGCCCTGTGATCCCAAGTAAGACACCTTTATGGTTTTGCTTTTCTCACATAGGGCACTGAAGTGCTCTGCAGTGACTTCATAGATGCTGCTCACCTGTAACAGCTGGGTGGTCTCACATACTCCCTACATCTGAACAGCAGCTGCGTTTGTGGTCTGAAATGCTGAGAGAAGCTGATGATGGGCTGCAGACACGGTGGGTTGAGCCAATGTCCCACAAAGTGTTTGAGTTGCTTAACCCCTTGGTGGGATCTTATCTGGCTGTAGGACGTGGAAGAGAAGACTCCTCCTGTTCCTTGCATGCTGTCTGGTTCTTCTAGGTTACTGGTAAATTAATAGTGTCTTTGCAAGTGTCTGTGCTCGCAGCTTGCTGGCAGGTGAAGGGAGTCGAACTGGGGGTGCATAAAGGCTGTAGGCTTGGCTCTGCCCTCCTCACTCCACCTGGATTTACAGCTGGCAGAACCCTCATCCCAGTACAGTGCTCTCTGTGCCTCAGAGGGATCGTGGTGCCATCTCGTGGCAAAAAGAAAATAGAAATTATATTCTGCACAACCCTTCTTCTCCTGGCCAGAGTGCAGAGGGGCTGCAGGTACAGAGCAGCCCCTGTCTTACAGAGCTGCACAGTTGCTGCAGTCCCTGCCCTGTTCATTGCCCCTTAAAGCGCAGCAGCCCCTGGTCCCAGCCTGGTGCAGCACTGGGGGTTGTAGACTGGGCTGTGGGACATGCTGCCCGGCCAGCTGCGTGTGGCACAAGCCACAGACACGGCGTGAGCTGGACATGTGCAGATCTGACTTCAAGAGCAAAGCCGCCTGCCTTGCCTTTTTTTAACCTTCCATTGAGGTCAGCGTGTCACAAGGTGCAAATGTGTTTTGCAGGTAGAAGAAGACACTCGGGGCCACTGAGGAACTTGGAAGTGGTGTTTCCACCCCTGACAGTCAGTGTTTTCTGATAGGTAAATAGGTAGCTGAGTTGTAATCAATATTCTGCCATCATTTGGCCACACAAATGAATAGGAGGCAGGCACTTTCTTTTGCGGGGATGCATTCAGCATGCAGGGTAGTGGTTGCTTCCATCCTTCTGCTAACACAGGTACCAGTAGGATGCTCATTTCAAAGGAGTCAAAGAAACCTGTGTTTCTTGAGTGTTTGTACCTGGTAGCTCATGGCTCTCATTGAGGCACAGGTGTTGCACAGCCTGCTCAAGCTGTATGTGGCCAGCTTTGCCTCAGGCTCTGCTCTGCTCTGCCTGCTGGACAGTGCCAGTGCAGGTGATGTCCAAGAGAGGCAGGTGCTGAAGACTACTCTGCCATGTAGGAATGGATCCCTCTCTCTCTTTTGAAACCAAGAACTCAAAAGCCCATAGCAATGGGTCAGGACTGTGGTTCCACCAGTGAATTCATGCAGATTTGAATCCAGCCCATGTTTGTCACACTAGAGCACTAGATTTTTGTCATACCTGTCTTTTGAGTTCATGTTACTTTTGGAGGGACCTAAAGCAGGAGCTGTCCTGGCCACTCCGAAGCCAAAAGCAAAAGTCTTTTTAATTTGGCAAGGCCAGGACTTCCTTCATTGAGTTGACATGTGGCTGCTCCTCTTACTTTACATATCTCTCCTTGCTTTCCCTGAAAAAGACCCCATCCTGCTCCCACCACTCCTCAAGAGTGCCACTGCCAGCAGGTCATGTATAGTGAGGGCAAGAGGTGAGAGGCTCAGAGTCCAAGGCACTAAACCAAGGAACAACACCAACATCAGCGAAACAACCTTCGATTCAGCCTCCACAACCAAGAATCAAAGGCATAAAAGTGAAAGCCAAAGCTTTCCCCAGCTAGTGTCCCACCTGCAGGTATGGAGGGTCTCCTGTTGACCTGTGTTTCGGTAGGAGAGGGGCAGGCAGAGCCTCTCACCTATGAGACACGAGTAAAACTTACGACATCCACTGCCGCTCTGGGCTCAGGGACAACCTTCCATGGCATTTGCATTTCTGTGGAACACCAAGTTGGTTGGGAAATGTAGTGAAGTCATGGGATTAAAACTTGAGATTAGGTTCTCATGAAGGGGGCAACAAACTGGTAAAACACTTGATAAGCAAATGCATGTGGGGATGTGGCAATTCTCAAGCAGATAAACAGAATAAAAATTGTCTGAACTACACATCGACTGGAATCTGGTGGCACACGAGAGTGCTACAGACATGGACCGAATGGAGCATCTCTCATATGAGGACAGGCTGAGAGAGTTGGGGCTGTTCAGTCTGGAGAAAAAAAGGCTCCGGGAGAACTTTCTTTTGACCTTCCAGTACCTGAGGAGGGCTTACGTGAAGGCAGGGGAAGGTCTTTTCAAGAGGGTGTGTATGGACAGGTCAAGGAGCAGTGGGTTCAAGCTGGGAAAGGAGAGATTGAGGCTGGATATTAGAAAAAAGTTATTCAATGTGAGGGTGGTTGATCACCGGAATGGGCTGTCCAGGGAGGTGTTGGGGGCCCCATCCCTGGAGTCATTTAATGTCAGGTTTGATGCGGCTCCGAGCAGCCTGACCTAGGTGGAGTTGTCTCTGTAGGGAGGTTGGCCTAGATGACCTCTAAACATCCCTTCCAGCCTAGAACATTTTGCGATTCTATGGACAAGAGCCAAACAAAACTATAATGGAAAGGAAGAGAATCCTGACCAGGTCTCATCTGATCCCTGATCCCAATTCTCCGTGTGTGTGTGTGTTGCAAAACAACCCCTGAAATCAGGCACCATTTGGAAGGAAATTAGATGGCTGATTCTAATGGCCAGACCATCCCTAATACCAAACTGACTGCTGTGGTGGCTCTTGCCGTTACCCAGGAGGTATGAAGAGAGGAGCAGTTCCTATTGAACAAGGTCAGGAAAGACAGAGGTGCATAAAACTAGAAAAAGGTCTCGTTTATTGTTCTGTATCATTAACCTTTTCTCATCAGTTGCTGGTACAAATCTCATGTGGCCTTACACTTGAGGCTGCAAACTTAGAAACCTAGATCTTCTTTCATTCAGACTGTGAAGTGATGTTGAACTTGGTGGTAGCAGCACTTGCTAAATGGCTTTGCAAGTTCTGAGCATCTTGCAGGACACTGTTCCCAGGCAGAAATAACTTCATCCTCCAGTCACATGGATCAGTCAGGGTTTATCTAGCTACAAGCTGTGGAAACGTTACGGAGGTACCTATGGATGGTTCAAGTGTGTGTCCTGCAGTGCAATTCTGTGGCTTCCAGCAAACGGTGGTGCATCTTCCCTCAGGATTTCAGGCAGTTTTCTGTGACATGAACCTCACTGCTTTGGCCTGGGAGCCTGGGTGTCAGACCTGCTGCTCATGGGCTGCATCCCCTTCACCAGACCACCTTCTTATTGCCTCCATCAGCTTCACAAACAGTCTGTCTTGAGAAGAAACGTGTGTCTGTCAACCACCGTCATGGCTTCCAATTGATCGTATGTTCCCCTCACAGCACAGGAGCAAAGAGGGGTTCAGCAACCTGTGGGGCAGATGTAGTGGTGGAGAACAGTGAAGTGGGGTGGATGGAGACAGTGGGAAGGGGCTGTGAAAGAGGATGATGTGGCAGGATAGGGGAATGGTGAGTCCTAGCACACCTAAGTTGGGTCTAAGCAGTTTCCCCACTTGCTGGGTTGCACTTCAGCAAGGCTGCAGTTATTCTCGCAGGACAGCACAGGTTGCCTGAGGTTGAGGCCTTAGTGTGAACGTTGTTTGGGGGACAGTAAGGTCCAAGTCGGACTCTGAAACTCCTGGCCGGGGTTGAAAAGTAAATGTCTGCAGGAGCCCTACAAAGAAGACAAACAGCTCCATCTTGGCAAGGCTTTCTCCAATGCAGTTCCTTCGCCCTGCAGATGAGAACAGTGTGTTTACTTGATGGAAAGGTCAGACTACAACGTTCCACAGAATCACAGAATCTCACAACATTAGGGATTGGAAGGGACCTCAAAAGATGATCTACTCCAATCCCCTGCCACAGCAGGATCACCTAGACCAAGTCTCACAACAGCATGTCCAGGCGGGTTTCAAACATCTCCGGAGAAGGAGACTCCATTTGCCATGGACATGTAAGTATCCAAGATGCTGTGATTGAAACACACTGGAGTGTTTTGGAGCAGAGGAATCCACCCTAGTTCTTCCTGTCACACTGGCACAGTGTCCTTGCCTGGTGTCCTCTATCCCACAGCTGCCTGCTGCAGTAAGTCACAGCCACCCTACACATGCACTTATGATGTGCCCTCTCCTTTTCTTAGCTCTTCCAACCTTCACAGCATCTTTGAAAAGCAGCCTGGTGGACAAATGCCTTCCTAAACAGAGCTGTTTGAAACTCACTTCTCCTGTGGAATTTATCCTAACACTCCCCCTTTTAGAAAATACTGTCTTTCTTCTTTCCTACCCGCTCTGTGTGCTGGATTCTCAGCCCTTGTTTGATGGTCCCTGTACGGGTGAAGCACCTGGTGGACAGAGAGGACTAGCTTGCTAACTTCAGAAGGTGCCACTGACAGTCTGTGGTTGGAACACCTTCTGCAATCCTTTCACACCATCCTTTCAGAGTTACAGCAGGAATGTGTAAAGTTACTTGGGAGGATTTGCATGATTCTGAGGGAATTCTCCCTTTATAGTATTTATGGGCTCCTGCAGCGTTGGGATGTGTTAAACTCCCGGCAGGAGTACTCCTTCCAGCTGTGCCCTCTTGTAGTGCCTGCTGCAGCAGCCATGGAGGGCATGAGCTGGGCAGCAGACTTCCCCTGATTACGGTCCTGTGCTAGGCAGTACCTAGCCATGAAGACCGTGATAGTGTATAGTGCAGCTCTGTCACACCATCCCTTTGGTTACCTGTGGAGAAGGGCAGAAAAGCCTCTCTCTTCACAAAATTCCCTTCAGCATCAAGGAAGTGGTTGGGGTTGAACTGATGTGGTGTCTCCCATTGTGTCTTATCCAGCAGCACTGAGGTGAGGGATGGGATTACAATTATACCCTGCAAGAAAAGTACATGAAGGCACAGAAGATGGCAAAAGTGCTCTGTTTAGCTTCATTTTGTGGCACAGATTTTGGATTTTGGAGTGTCGCAGGAGATTTGCTCCACCTGAAGTAGGTGGAGACCCTGACGGCTTTATCCCATTAGCCATTAGAGAGAGAAGTCAGTGAGATCTTCCCAGAAGTGCCAAGGACAGAAGCAAAACCCCACAAAGTGCTGTGAAAACGTCAAGCAGATAGTCAGATCCTGCAAATTCCCTGGCAGATACTTCACTGAGCAGATGGCATCAGGGAGGTAAACCAGGGTCACTTGTGGAGTGAGGAAGTCCTGAGTGTGAGAGGGACTGAACTGAGTCCTACCCATCTCTTTGCACTCAACATAGTCACTGGAGAGGAAGAAACTCTTCTGGGGGTGCTTTTGGATTACTCTGGACTTCAGTCCTATAAAGCCCTCTAAAGAAAACAACCCCTTTTGCACTTGCAAAAATAGGGAAGGTGGTGTGTTCCTGGGATGGAGCAGTTACTCACCTTGGGAAGGAAGTAGCCCCTGAAGTGGGTGTCCACAGCAGTGCAGCGGGGAACGTGCGGCAGGAGGGTGATAAACCTCTGCACTTCATGTAGCACCGCATTTGTGAATGGCATGTTCTTCCGATCCTCGTATGTGGCCCAACTTCCAGCTTTGACGCTTCTCCCTATCTCCTCCTGCACCTTTTCTGTAAGGAATAAACCAAAGGGATGTACCCCAGCAAGGAAGCTAAGTCCCTCCTGGGAAAGGTATTCTTCTCTCCCCTCTGGAGGGAGAGAATTCATCAGCCTGGGTTTCCCCTCTGTCTTTCTAGCTCAGGCACAGGGATGGGTTGTTTCCCCAGCATCACGCTGATCCCCTCTCCCAGCAAGGCAATGGGACTACTGTGCTGTGGTTGTGATGGGCATCTAATCACAACAGGAGTTCAGAACAGTAAAGGGATGGGATTCAGCTCTTCAGGCAAAAGAGCTTTTGGGGGTCTGAGGCCAGCCCTCTCCCCTCCCCACATCAGCCATGCCATGGATGGAACTTAGGTTAAAGGAGCTCACTTTGAATCTCTGGGTATTTCATCATCAGCAGGATGGCCCACTGGAGCGTTGTGGCTATGGTCTCTGTTCCCGCCATGACCAGGTCAAGTATGGAGGCCATTAAGTTGTCATCGTGGAAGAGACTGTCTTTCTTGCTTTGTTCCTTGAAAAACACAAGCGGTAAGAGAGGTTTCCATACCATCAAACCTGTTTTATTCAGCAAAGCTGGAGCCGTGTGGCGTGGCTTACAGCACTGTTGACTGTGACCACGTGTTTGTGAACTGGCTGGTCTCGAACGCACAGCATTTGCCGAAGCTGGGAGCGCCAGAGATGGAAGGCTTGCTGTGGAGCTTTTGTTTGGCATCCAATTCCACCCAGCAGCAGGCTGAGGCCAGGACCAGCAGCTGTTCTCAAGCTCAGCCTCTTAGATTTGGAAAGAGCCTCCTGACTTTGAGGGTCTCCTCCTGCCCAAAGGAAGTTTTGAATCCCCAGCAATGCCCAAAATGACCTTTTGGAGCGTTTTTGCAGGGCTTTAGGACTGGACTGTCCCTTCCTCCACATAACTGGGTAGAATATTTAGTTCTTAAGGTTGGCCCAGATCCAGTTGGAAAGAAAGAAAAACTCAGAGCCTAAATATTCTGTGTTGAATGAAATCAACAGATGTGTGAAACTGCCAAGACTCTACTAAAGTAAGAGGCAGGGCAGGGCTAGGACTTGTACCAGTGATTTATCATCCAGGTACTGCAAGCGTATAATTCATCTCAGAGCAGCAGTATCATTGATTAATTGATTTGTTGTCTTTTCAAAAAGAAAGGCAGAGTCAGCTTTCATGCGCATTCACGCATTTACCGCTAGCAACAAGGAGCTGATCTCTCGTTAGTGCTGCTGTTTCAGGAGCGGACTGAGACGGTGCATTTTGCATCTTAGTTTTGACAGAAAAATCCCTGAGAACAATTGCAGCAGTGATAAGAGACCGCCGTCTGGTTTCAGTTTCTGGAGGAACAGGGTGGATGTCAGTCGGTTTACACGACACGACTGAAATCAACTCGGGAGCTGTGTGAGCTAGGAAATCCAAAGGAGACATTGTGAGCAGTCAGCAGAGCCGAGCAGTCAAATACCTCTTGTTGCTTGAACATCAGTGCGTCGATGTAGCTCCTCACACTGTTCTCACTGACATCCTCCCTGCTTGCCTTCATGTATTGCCGCAAGATGACGCGCACGTCTTCGATTTTCCTCAGCATAATCTTGTGGGTTTTGAAGAGAAATCCAAGGAATGGGTAGAAATTGAAATACTAATGAGGAATTGAAAAAGAGAAGCATTAAGTCTGCAGAAATAAATATCAGCACGCTGAAACAGCTTCTTCCTAAGACATGGTGTGTCGGTTGAGTTTCGTCTTGTAGGAGCATCATCTTAACATCCCAAGGGATTCCAGTGCAGCTTTTCTTAGGGGTGGGCTTTGCAGCCTTTGAACCTTTACTTAGCACTGCCCAATCTTAAGCATTTGTGTTTGGGAACAGATCCTCTCCCAGTAACAGCCTGGTCAGCTTCTCAACAGAGCTGAGGCTCCACTGTGCCGGACTACCAGCCAGTTTATATTAGTGTGAGGCTAGTTAGTTTGTTCCGCCACCAGCTGCGAAGGACTGAGTATGATAGATTGAAGTTAAGCAAAGATTTCCTGGCACTTGCTGGGACACCAGCATTGAGAGCAGTGTAGGAGGAAGGAACCTTGGGATCCTGGTGGACAGCAGGATGACCACAAGCCAACAATGTGGTCTTGTGGCCAAGAGGGCAAACAGCATCCTGGGGTGGATCAGAATGGGGGTGGTTAGCAGATTGAGAGAGGTTCTTCTCCCCCTCTACTCTGCACTGGTGAG
>JAOXOE010033438.1:0-10217 GCA_028565055.1 Phoeniculus purpureus
AACCTCCTCTGTTCCAGCTCACACCCATTGCCCCTCGTCCTATCACTAGATGACATTGAGAAGAGCCTGGCTCCATCAACTTGAAATGAACTATTAGTTGAGACTGTGCAGTGAGTTGAGACTCAAACAATGCTGGTACTAGACGACAGCTACAGACTTCCATCTCTGCCTTCTGTTTTCAGAAACGCCATCTGCGTTGCCGTTGCACACACATTTGCTATGTTCTCTGCTTTCTGCTTAGTCAGTGAACTGAAAGGAGTTTGTACAGGTAGAACAAACTGTTCAGGACAAAGATTAAAGAAACAAGGCAGACTAAAGGGGTCTTTGCTGCGCAAGTGTGAGGAGGGGAGAATCCTCTTACAACAGTTAGAGCAGTAGAACGTTCCCCCAGTTAAATCGTGAGCGCTGCACAGATGCCATTCTGCAGCAAGGGGAGTATAACAGAGCCAAGTTGCAGTGGTAATGGCTGCACCACCCTAATAAATCCCAAGACCTTCAACCTCACACCCAGATAATGATGTTACAGCTACAGTTATGGTTTATTTATTTACCAAAGAGCAAAGCGGCTGAGACATGGTTTCATTTTCAAGAAAGTCCTGACTAGGCAGATGGCAGTAATGGCACAGGACAAATGAACTTCTTCGCTAGCCAACCAACACAAAAGACAGCACAGTGCAGAGGATGCATTGTGTAAGAGGAAACATAAACCAATGAAATGAAATAACTAATGAGTACTAATAAATCCATTAGTGAACAGTAATAAAGCAAAAACACACCGCCCTTTAAAGTCTCCAGAGTCAGCATCTCCAGGCTCCATGAACTATTTTGTAGGGCTGGAAGAATGATTTGAGAGAGAGAGCTGGGAAAAGAATAAATCAGTAGGTACATTTTAGTTAATGGGTAGGGACAGAATACAGCTAAGGGCTGAATCAGCTGAAGTGAAGGTTGGAATGAGACTATGAGGAAATTAATAATTCCATATACAGAAGAAGGTTTCAACAGCGTGCAGTAAATAACACCTAGAGAGACACGCTGAATAACGAGGACGAAACAAATCACTGAACAGCTGCAGTATCCTGAGTCACTGTCCTTCCTGCCTGGATGAGTCTGGTAGAAGAAGTAGTCTGTAATTAAATAACATGTCAGGACGAGACAGCAGCAAGATTGCATGTTCTTTATTTGGAGTTCCCACTCCGGTCCATTTGTCTTTGCAATCATGACCGGATTTCGTCTGCGTTAGACTTAATGATTTCTCTCCATTTCTTCCTGCCTATCTCCAGCTTCTATTCGATTCCACTCACTCCCTACAATTTGTATCACCTACCATCTAACTGAGGTGCATCTTCCCAAATCTAGCTGCATGTGGTGTTAAGGGACTGTATTCATAGATAACACCACTACATACGCCTCAAATATCCCCTCTACTCTCTGCTCAAGAAAGGATGATGCTAGAAATCACCAGGGAGGTGGTTGAGGCCCCATCCCTGGAGGTGTTTAAGGCCAGGCTGGATGAGGCTCTGGCCAGCCTGATCCTTGAGAGATGACAACTCATTGTGTTCTCACCACTTAAGCACAGTTTTGCAGAGAGAACATCAGCATCTCAGGGCCTCCTCCCACTGCTGAGTTCTTACCTCTTCATCAAGTACAAGGCTTGTTTTCCTGCCCTCCCCGTTCATTATGTTTGAGCCTTTCCACCTGCTGCTAATCAGGAGCTATCAGTTCCAATGCTCCAGTCAAGTTATTCATCCCACCACATTTCAATAGTAGTTATTAGATCATTGCTTTCTAGCTGCATAGTGGTTTCCAGCTTCTGTTTGTAACCCACACTGATGTAGCAGCACTCCATTTGGGCTACCAGCTCAATCACACATTTTAGCCTAATTCTTTCAAGGCTTTGTCCCCTTGAGTCTTAAGACATCAGCAGCTCCTGGCTCTTACTCAAAACTCCACCCCCTTCACCCACTAAATTTAGTTTAAAGCTCTTTATGTAAGTGTGGTCAGTCTTCCCTGGAGATGTTTAAAACCCACCCAGATATGTTCCTGTGTGACTTGGTCTAGGTGATCCTGCTCTGGCAGGAGGACTGAACTAGACGATCTTTCAAGGTCCCTTCCAATCCCTAATGTTCTGCGATACTCGTTCAGGTGAATGCCATCAGCATCCAGCAGACTGGCTTTTCAAAGGTAGATCCATGGTCACAGAAGCCAAGACTTTGAGAATGACAACAGTCTCTTAGCCAGGCATTCAGCTGTTCAGTACATCTCCACCCACCTAAAATACACTTACAGATGTGTTTGTCAAATTTATTTGTATTTATATGTAAATTTTAACTACATAAACAATAATAGCTGAGGTCCAGTGAGGGTGACAGAGCACTGGAACAGGCTGCCTGGGGGAGTTGTGGAGTCTCCTTCTCTAGAGAAGTTTAAGACCCTCCTGGATGTGTTCCTGTGCAATTTGGTCTAGGTGATCCTGTTGTGGCAGGGGGATTGGACTAGACAATCTTTAGAGGTCTCTTCCAGTCCCTAACGATTCTATGATTCTATGATCCCATCTGGAGTTCTGCATCCAGCTTTGGGCATTCAGCAAAAGACATGGACCTTTTAGAGCAGATCTAGAGAAAAGCTTTAACAACCAGACGATTGGAACCATCTCTGATGAAGAAGGTTGAGAGAATTTGGCTTCAGACTGGAGAATGCATAGGAGAGACTTTACTGTCTTCAACATTTAAAGGGCACTCATTGGAAAGACAAAGAGATAATTTTACCAAAGCCTGTAGTGATATGAAAAGGGTTAACAGTTTTAAACTGGAACAGGGTTAGTGTAGATTAGATTGTCCAGAGGTGGCCCAGAGAAACTGAGAATGACTAATTCTACATGTTCAAAGTGAGGTGTGGTGTGGCTTTGAGCAACCTGATTGTGTAGGAAGAGGTCCGTGGAAGATAGTGTGCACCAGATGATCTTTGAAAGCCCCTTCCAGCCCAAACCATTCTTTGTTTCTATAATCATGAAACCTAGGAAAAACACTATAAATTCTCATACTTTTGGCATTAGCTCAATGGTTCCGTAATTGCGCTCTAAATGCGATGGATTCATTGCATTCATGCGGTTGCTAATGATAACTCTTTTTTCCTGACATAATAAATGTTTCATTTTCCCTGGGTGAGCATTACAGAGATTTTTCTCTGACCCTTTCAACCGTAAATCTTGGCAAGGGTTTCAGAGAAGGTTGCCCTCAGCTTTTCAGTGCTTGTGTTATGACTACACGTTCAAGGAAGCCAATTTTTCATTGAAAGGATGTTCTGTGATGGCACAATGGAAAAAAAAAAGTGTTCTCTACGTTAACACGCTGTGGAAGATGCGACTCTGTATTTGTCAGCAACTGAATAAAATCAGGAAAATTTCATGACAGTACAGCAGCACACGGCAGACAGGCAAAAATTCAGTGGAGAGGTACAGATATAGCAGAAATACTTGCACACAGGATCCAAAAGAAGTACAAGGCACATCGTCTAAACTGGGGCATCTGACTTTAGTTACCATAGAGAGTATCTCTTTGGATAGATGGATGAAATGACTTGGTCTAGGTGATCCTACTGTGAAGGGAGGATTGGACTAGATGATCTTTCGTGGTCCCTTCCAATCCCTAATGATTCTATGATTCTAAGTCACAAGCAAAGCCTGAGGAACAGAATGCAGTAGCCTGATGAACACTGCATGGGGAAGCCTGTTGGATTAAGTTCCAGTAGCAGACACAGTGGTGTTAGACCACGCAGAATACTCAGCTTGGCCTCGGTCTGACAGTTGAGAAAGTCAGGGGGCCTGCATCATAGTTAGTAATCTGACATGAAAATGTCCAGTAGTCAAAAGCATTTGAAACTGGACATTTTATTTTGGATAAATACACCACATTCAGAGAGACATAGTTTGATTATTATGAGATGCACTCTTTGTCTGCAGCAGGTAGCAGAAACCACTAAACTCCAGAACATTTCTGTCATTAATAGAAACAGACTGCAGTCCCCAAGGTAACCTCAAGGCTAGTTTATAGTAATTTATGCAGTGCTGTGGTAATCTCTACGTTACAAAAACGTTTAATGGGTTGTAGTTACATCATACCAACCTAAACTTAAATGCACTATGTGTAGAGTCTTGCATCTGAGCAAGAACAACCCCAGGTACCAATACAGGTTGGGAACTGACCTGTTGGAGAGCAGAGTAGGGGAAAGGGACCTGGGAGTGCTGGTGGACAGCAGGATGGCCATGAGCCAGCAATGCCCCCTTGTGGCCAAGAAGGCAAACGGCATCCTGGGGTGAATCAGAAGGGGGCTGGTTAGCAGATCGAGAGAGGTTCTTGTCTCCTTTTACTCTGCCCTGGTGAGACCACATCTGGAGTGTTCTGTCCAGTTCTGGGCCCTTCGGTTCAAGGAGGACACAGAACTTCTGGAGAGAGCCAGCGCAGAGCAACAAAGATGATGAAGGAAGTAGAACACCTCCCTTATGAGGAAAAGCTGAGGGAGTTGGGTCTGTTTAGCTTGGAGAAGAGAGACTAAGGGATGACACCATTAATGTTGATAAATATGTGAAGAGTGGCAGTCAGGAGGATCGAGCCAGGCTCTGCTCAGGGTCAATGGTAGGACAAGGGGAAATGGGTGTCAGACTGAACACAGGAGGTTCCATGTAAATATGAGAAGTAATTTCTTCACAGTGAGAGTGACAGACCACTGGAAGGGGCTGCCCAGGGAGGTTGTGGAGTCTCCTTTTCTGGAAACATTTAAAACCCACCTGGATAAGTTCCTGTGTGACTTGATGTAGGTGATCCTGCTGTGGCAGGAGGATTGGACCAGATGATCTTTCGAGGTCCCTTCCAATCCCTAATGTTCTATGATTCTGTGATGTGAACACCCTACACAGGCTTTCAGTAACCTTATACAGCAAATGTCATGATCTTTCCTATCTCTAAGTGTTTAAAGTATTAATATTCTCCCCGTTGTTTCCTGTGGCCACAGTATGTGATAACTGCAATGCTCAGCTTTTCTGTAATAGAAAAATAGTTGCTATGTCCTGAATTATGTATATATGTTATTTTTACCTGTGGAAATTTTAACACAACATTACAGCCATGCATCTGAGCACCCACATACATTTCCCTGGAAACATATTCAGAATTTTAGAGCAATAGATATTGTGAGCGACATTAGTCTCAGTTCTCAACCAACACCTCCTAGTTACCTCACAGGGATTGTGCTTTACCTTCAAATGAACCCTATGAAGCCACGAGTAAAAAGGCAGCAGAAACTTAAGGCATCAATTATCCAGCAGTACAAAGTGCTTAAATGGAACTTTAATACCTGGATAGATCATTTAGAAGTGAAAAGTAAAACACAGTGTGCCCTGATTTAAGAAGAATGTACTATAGACTGGGAAGAAAAGGCACGATGGATTATGCTGAATGGCCAGGGATTTAGATTGGAAACATAAGGCATATTTAACAGACAAAGGAGGCTGTGTTTCTGTGGGTGGAAGAGCTTTTTCAAAGACAAACATTCTGGAAGAAATCAAGACACATAAAAGCCTTCGATATCAGTGGATATATGACTGCATACCACAAGACTTCAGCAGAAAAGATTTAGGGAGTCCAGTGTAGAGCAACAAGGATGATGAAGGAAGTGGAACACCTCCCTTATGAGGATAGGTGAGGGAGCTGGGTCTCTAGCTTGGAAAGAGGAGACTGAGGGGTGACCTCATTAATGTCTATAAATATGTGAAGGGTGGGTGTCAGAAGGATGGAGCCAGGCTCTTCTCAAAGTCATCTGGTGATAGGACAAGGGGCAATGGGTGTCAGCTGGAACAGAGGAGTTTCATAGAAATATCAGAAGGAACTTCTTCCCAGTGAGGATGACAGAGCACTGGAAGGGCTGCCCAGGGGGATTGTGGAGTCTCCTTCTCTGGAGACATATAAAACTCACCTGGACATGTCCCTGTGCAGTTTGATCTAGGTAATCCTGCTGTGGCAGGGGGATTGGACTGGATGATCTTTCAAGGTCCCTTCCAAACCCTAATGTTCTGTGATTCTGTAATTATTAAAGAATCTGAATGATGCACATCTTCAGATTAATTAGCTCCTCCAGGTACTTGGCAAAAACAAATAAACGTGTGAAAAAGCCTCAGAACAAGAGCAGATCTAATCTAAAAGTGCTTCTGCAGCTTCAGAGAAGCAGTAGTCTTGTATCCCCTGCTTTGCTATTACATGCAAGCTAACCAGAAGACTTCTCTAACTGAACATTTCTCCTTCCTCACTGAGCAGCGTTAGGTGGCTTTTAGCTCTTCAGAGGAAGAGGGAGGATCTAACCAACCTGAAAGGCTAGAATACCCTTTGTTCCAGTGCTGTCTTGCTCTCTAAAACAGTGAACTGTAAAATATTCTTGTGGCTGTGTTAGATCATATATTCACATAACTGAAAATCTTATATATATTTAAACACTGGAAAGTGACATGATTTCAAATGACACAGTGGATACCTGCACTAAAACAGCAGTAAATATTTCACCTATAACAGGTGAAAAGGAAAGCTATTATCTCCATCTGAAGATGGTTAGTTATGTGCAAAAGGCCCCCCTCAGGTACCAGGAGGTCAGAAAAAGGTCCCCCCCACCAGAGCCTTCTTTTCTCCAGTCTGAACAGCCCCAACTCTCTCAGCCTGTCCTCATACGAGAGATGCTCCCCTCCCCTGATCATTTAGTGCCCCCTCCTCTGGACTCGCTCCAGTCTGTCTACACCTTCTTGTGATGGGGGCTCCAGAACTGGACACAATACTCCAAGTGAGGTCTCACCAGGGCAGAGTAGAGGGGTAGAATCATCTCTCTTGATCTGCTGGCCACACTTCTTTTGATGCAGCCCAGAAAGCTATTGGCCTTCTGGGCTGCGATTGCACACTGGTGGCAGTACCTGGGATATCATCTGGGATCAGTTAATAATCAGTATTCTGTGCCAGGAGCTACTCAGCCAAGGGCGTAAAAGAATTTTACCACTATGTTCTTTCAAGGAATAACTTTTTATAAAGCTATCTAATTGTGTGGGGTATAAAACACCTAAGAAACTAGTGCTTGGACACCTAGCCATATAAAACCTCTATAATTTCTTTAAAGAGAAAATACCTTCTTGGGTAGGTATCATAATCCATGAGGTGATCAAGCAGGATTACTTTATGACCTTGTTGTTGTTTCACCCTAGAAAAGGCTTTTCAATGTGTTTATCAAAATAATAACTTCCAGTTCTGTCACACTGTGCTTTGGCTGAGTCATCTCCAAGAGTTTTCATAGATGCCCTTGGCTTGGCAAGTTCATTCCTTTTAAATTCCAAAATAATTTAAAGGTTTTTCCACCATAAAATGCGTTGAGTGGAATCGTGTTCATTTGTAGAAACTGATGGGACATTAAACACAGGCAAAAATAGTTGTTTTTTTTTAAAAAATACTTAGTTCTCAAAGAATGTTAATGTTACTGAAATTAAAAAATAGCCAGTTTTTGGCTAAATTAACATTCAACATTTGGCTAAATAATATTAAAGGGTTTTGGGTGGTTTGGTACAACATTTCAGTAATGTCAAAGTGCTTTCTGCTTTATATAATAGCACCTGTTCTTACAGAGCTTCCTGGTAAAGTTTCAGAAGTGTCTTTCTGAATTGTTCATCTTTCAAGCTATTCTCAGAAAAACTCTATTAACTTAAATAATTAATGACAGAGAAAAAAGTATATACTTAAGGTAGGTGTCCAGGAGTTGGTAGTGAGGGAGCTGCAGGTCTACCTGTGTGAGGAGAGAAGGGAACTGCTCCACACAACTGGTTCCAGATGGTTTCAAAGGACGCACTGCAGTGCAGGCACAGCAGCCAAGATGGTGATACTTTGGGGAAAAGAGGTTTAAGAAACAGAGGTACAGAGGTGAACTGAAGAAGAAAAAGTTGTAAGCCCTGCAGACATCAAGCTGAGAGAAGGAGGAACATGAGGTGCCAGAGCAGTGTGTCCTGCAGTTCCTAGAGGACCCCAAGTATGAACAGGTGAAGATACCCTGAAGAAACTGTGGCTCATGGAGAGTCCATGCTGACTATCTATCATAATCAATGTTTAAACAGAAAACATGAAAAGCCATTTAATTACATTCCCCACACTACTGGCTGTTCCATACTGTAAGAGTATCTCAACAAATCAGAGACTTGCTTTTACCTCTGAACCGTCCTTGGTGGCAATGAGCAAGGTAATATTATCTCTCCATAGTTTATAACAGCAGTACAAATATGCTTTGTATTCTTTAACACTAAGCTTCTGCATGGAGTATGAAAAGAAACTTACAGATACTAAACAGAATTATCATAATGATTAAGCACATTATTATTATTATCATAACTCAAGCACAGTGAACTCCTGCTACTGTGATAATCTAATAGGCAGCAAGAATAAAGAGGATTCTTTTTGCCTGTTCTGTCTGGTAGATTTTTCTGGAGTAAATTTCCTGCCATGAAGCCTTTGAGTACTGCTATTCTGCAAGGAATATGTACACGGATCAATATCTGACTTATGTCGCTTAGCTAATAGTTGTAAACACACCAGAAGCAGGAGACAACACAGAAAGACTCGTCTGTACAGTCTCCTTTAGCCTTCAGATGAGACAGGCAGCAAAAAAGGAATTCACAGAAACAGTTACTGAGTAAAGACTTGCACAAGCAAATAAATGGGTGGAAGGGAAGAACAGAGGGAAGAACACAAGTCATTAATAAACTTTTTGAGACCACTAACAAAAAACACTATCTTGCGCCCAGGCGCCGAACTCTTTATACAACGTTGGCCGTATAATGTTCATATATCTAGATCTATTTTATCACGACAAAAATTTGTAAACAAGTAATTTCCTGTGTCCAATTAAATACAGACCATTCCTGAGAAGTATAAATTTGTCATTTTGCTTCCTTGCTCCAGTAGATTTAGACACAGATCATCCACAGGACAACCATCCTAATAGGATTTAAAACTAGTAATTTTCTCTCTGATCTGCACAACTGGGTGTAATTGAGAATCAATTTAACTAATACAAAGGGGATAGGTTTATAAGAAAAAGTGGAAATGATCTTACTTCAGAACACCCAACGGACTGAAATCAAGCATATTCCTCTCAGATTAGGTTGTCATGCATTGCTACACTAAATCATACGGAGGATATGATTTATTTCAGCTAATTTTAGGCTAATACAGTGTAAGGGTGTGATTCAATCCAATTCAACATAGGATTCTAAAATTATCCCTGAGTAAAGTAGATACCTTATGGTAATTTGACCAAATCTTTAGATGCCACTCATTGTAACAATCAAAACATGAATTCAGTTGAGCACAATGGGCACCTAGCATCTTTTGAAGCATCACAGGCTGTCCTCTCATGCCTCTATCTCCAGCTGTATGGTGGGTCACCATCCTCTTGATCACTTACCTGTCACACTGGAACGGGAAGAAAGAACAAATAGGAAGAACAAGAATGAAAAGACTCATAGCTCAAGATAAAGACAGAGAATGCTTACCAATTACTGTGGCAGGTAAAAGGGGTCACATACTCTTCTGACTGATTTACGGGTGGCAACTTACCTGAAGGGACCAGTGTGTCCAGCAGCTGTGTCTAGCAGCCTCTCCTCACATAAACCACCCTGACAGCCTCCATGACCCTACCAAACCTTGTCATCTATATCCAGTGCAAGCTATTGCTGTAGAAGGCTACATTTACCCTAGACACTCAAATGCCAGCTTCTTTGGGGTATCTAGTATGTTTCAGAATATCTCAGTGAGGATAGACACCTATGTAGGGGTAAATGAAAGGAGTCCTTGCCCTGCAGCAAGTTTATGGCACTGCTTACATGTAGAATTTGACATTATAGACCCTTAAACTTAAGAGAAACAAATCCTATCCAGAAAGTGGCACTGTTTCTCACTGCTTAATTAGACTTACATCGGAAAGTCAAACACACTTGAAAACAAAATTTGAACACTACTACTCTGCTCATTCACCCCTGACTTGCTTTTCTTTCAGTGAATACGCCTAGTTGTTTACTCACGGCAGTACAGGGAGTACATGTCTCAGGGACATGAAGTCTAAAAGACAAGTTCACAGAATCACAGAACATTAGGGTTTGGAAGGGACCTCGAAAGATCATCTAGTCCAATCCCCCTGCCACAGCAGGA
>JAOXOE010033439.1:0-10216 GCA_028565055.1 Phoeniculus purpureus
GTTTGGACTTCAATGTAGAGATCGAGGGACTTTGGACTTCAATGTAGAGATCAAGGGAGTTTGGACTTCAATGTAGAGATCAAGGGATTTAGGACTTCAATGTAGAAATTAAGGGAGTTTGGACTTCAATGTAGAGATCAAGGGAGTTTGGACTTCAATGTAGAAATCAAGGGATTTTGGACTTCAATGTAGAAATCAAGGGATTTTGGACTTCAATGTAGAAACCGAGAGAGTTTGGACTTCAATGTAGAGATCGAGGGACTTTGGACTTCAATGTAGAGATCAAGGGAGTTTGGACTTCAATGTAGAAACCGAGAGAGTTTGGACTTCAATGTAGAAACCAAGGTATTTTGGACCTAAATGTAAAAATCAAGGGATTTAGGACTTCAATGTAGAAATCAAGGGATTTTGGACTTCAGTGTAGATATGAAGGTATTTTGGACTTAAGTGTCTCAAGGCTTGTTAATCTTCCACACAACACCGTCGTTTGTTTGGCGGTAGAGAGAAAACAAATGGAAGTGTGTGCCAGTGGAAATTAGGAAAGGGGTGAAGAGAGGTGAAAAGATGCAACATAAAGTTGAGATCAGGGTTACTTAAAATCTTCCACCTTTGTGGAATGTGGGGACCAGAAAACCTTGTGAAGTTCAATAATCTCATACCACGCTCTTCCATTGGAACACAACTTAACGTAATGACTCTGTTAGTGTATTTGTGGTTCCTTAGCTGTGTTTTTTCCTTCTTTATTCACAGAGAAAGCAAACTTGGTTAAACATCCTCCAGTCGCTATCCTGCCTCTTGGAACCGGCAATGATTTAGCGAGGTGCCTGAGATGGGGAGGAGGTAAATACAAATTAAAATACAATGCACTGTGTAGCTAAAAGGACACAAATAACTTCTGCATCAAAGTCTTCTCTTGCACTTGGATTTGTTTTTTATGATGTCTGTACAGATCCATTACCATAGTTCTTCTCTTTGCAACCAGCGGTCCGTAAATGGTATGTGAACAACTCTAGAGATGCTCAAGGTTGTAACTTGTTTGTAGCTTCTGCTTACACCAAAGTGCAGTGCAAGTCGTGTATAGCTATTTGGTTGGCTTTTTACCATCTGTATTGCAGTTGCTTCTTTGATCAATACCTTATAAAGGGAGTATTCTTAAATGGGTTTTAATTGGGTCTGTTCTGAAAGGTTTGCTGAAAACAGCTAATAATGGGTTTGGAGTGGTTTCATCTTCTTTAATATTCATAAATATTAAATGAAAAATGTGTCTCGACCTCAGACTATTTCCTTTGATCCACTTCTCTTCTCCTGCAAAGGATTCCAGACAGTAAGTGCTGTGGTGCTGTTTTTCAGGAAATGAGAAGGCAAAGAATGCTGAAAGGAGAAGAGATGTAAAGTCCAACCTTTAGTACCCTTGGCATCCTTTCCTGGGTGTATGGAGCTCGAAGCTCCTCCAATAACTTGTTTCCATTCAGCATCTGCATTGCAGGATAACTTGAAGACTCAAAGCTCTGGCTGTGGCACCAGAGACCAAGCCTTGTCCAAGACTTTCTAGTCTTGGTGCAGGTCTAGTTCTGGTGCAGGTCTCGGTTGTCTTGAGGGGTTGCGTGTTTGGAACACCTCAGCTTTTGTAAATAGGTCTTCTTCCTTCTACTGTCTCATCATAGCAAGTTTGATTCCAAGTATCTGCCTTGTTATTAGGTAGTCTTTAGCAAATCCTCAGTAGCTTCCACGCTGTAGAACTTTTTTGTTAACCATGATGTTCTGTGAAGTCATTGGAGAACCTCCTTTATATCTTTTCTCTAATGACAAACCCAAACCAACCCAAAACCCAATCAAATTGGCTTCCTTTCACTTTTTGAACAGTTCAAGAGGGGAGTCATAGAATAATTAAGGTTGGGAGGAGTCACAGGAGGTCACTAGTCTGAACTCATGTTCTAAGCAGGTTCAGCTATGAGAGTATTTAATTGTATTAGTCTTGACCTTGAGTCTTCCACTCACTGCCATCCATTTACCTTGTGTGTTAGACTAGAAAAGGAGGCTGAAAGTGTTCTGCCTGTTGTCACTCTTTGCCCAGTTGCTTTGTGGTAGACAGTGCCACAACACAGGTTTTCTGGAACTTTCTATAGATGGGACAGGCCTTCCAGAAACAGAATTCATGGTGAGTGATCTCAAGGATGGAGACAAACGACACTACACAGGCAGCTGCTATAAAACACACTGTGCATTGAAAAATAAATTCAGATCATTACCGCACAGAGAACGAGCCCTTGTGTTGAATTAGCCAATGGCAGGTGACTGCTTCTTGGCGAGTAAGAGTAAGATCTCTCTCCAGAGCAGGGTAAGACTCGTGAAGAAGTGGCTTTAAGATGGGGAAAAGTTAGTTTTGTTGAGAAGTCATCAGCTATGGATTTCAGATTTTGGATTTGTTATGCTGAAATTTTCTTTGGTAGAAATGTGATGCCTGGTGGAGTTTTCTTTGGTAGAGAAATGTGATGCCTGGTGGAATTTTCCTTGGTAGAAATCTGATGCCTGGTGGAGTTTTCTTTGGTAGAGAAATGTGATGCCTGGGGGAATTTTCCTTGGTAGAAATCTGATGCCTGGTGGAATCTTCTTTGGTATAGAAATGTGATGCCTGGGGGAATTTTCCTTGGTAGAAATCTGGTCCATGGTGGAATTTTCCTTGGTAGAAATGTGATGCCTGGTGGAATTTTCCTTTGTAGAAATCTGATGCCAGGTGGAATTTTCTTTGGTAGAAATGTGATGCCAGGTGGAATTTTCTTTGGTAGAAGTCTGGTGCCTGGTGGAATTTTCCTTGGTAGAAATCTGATGTCTGGTGGCATCTGTGCAATTATTCTAAGTTTATTTAGCTGAGTGCAGAAATCAGCTTTGTATTTGCACTTCTTTTAATGACAGGTGCTGGAAAATTGTCAATCTGGATGTGTTCCTGTGTGACTTGGTCTGGGTGATCCTGCTCTGGCAGGGGGATTGGACTAGATGATCTTTCAAGGTCCCTTCAATCCCTAATGATTCTACTACACTAAATGGAAGCATAGGGACACGAAAGGCAGGCTGACTATGGGCTTAAATCCTTGATGTTTTTAAGGAAACTTCCCTGGCATTGAGTGAGGTTAGGGATGAGTGTTATAACTCGGTTTGACAATTTGCATTGCTAAAAGTTTTCACACGAGCATTTCATTAAGAAATTACCTTTCCCAAGAGTTTGTGTTTTCTTATCCAGGATGGTGCCATACGCTCAAATCTGTCTTTGCACATTGGGAGCTGGGTCTCTTTAGCTTGGAAAAAAGGAGACTGGGGGGTGACCTCATTCATGCTGGTCAATACGGTCAAGGTGGGTGTCAGGAGGATGGAGCCAGGCTGTGCTCAGTGTCATCTAGTGATAGGATGAGGGGCAGTGGGTGTGAGCTGGAACAGAGTCGATTCCATGTCGATATGAGAAGGAACCTCTTCCCAGTGAGGGTGACAGAGCACTGGAAGGGGCTGCCCAGGGGGTTGTGGAGTCTCCTCCTCTGGAGACATTTAAAATCCACCTCAGTGTGTTCCTGTGTAGCTGGATCTAGGTGGTCCTGCTCTGGCAGGGGGATTGGACTGGATGGTCTTTCAAGGTCCCTTCCAATCCCTAATGGTCAGTGATTCCCTTAAGGAAATAAGAAAACACAGAGCCAAATTGTGAAATTTCATGTGGGAAAGAAAAAGATTTAGTAGGAAAAGAGCTGCAAACATTCAGAAAGTTCCCCCTTTTGATCGCTCCTATAAAACAAGGCAGAATTCTTGAAGTTTTGGGGGAACTCTGAAAAAAAACACTCTGTAATTCATTTAGATTTCCTGTGGAGCTGCTGAAGTTGTGAAATCGCAGTGCCTTTGAGTCAGAATATTCAGCCTGTTCTGTCTGGTGATTAGGAGGGTACAAAAGCTAAGAACAGCATCAAACCCAGGCAACGTCTTTCTTCAGAACTTCTCAAAAAAATCTCTCAAAACATTCTGTACGAGCAGCCTCACTCTGCAGAGTGAATTTAATGGGAGACGGAAGGCAAGAGCAGTGACTTCTGCAGCCACATAGCTCTGTTACCTGGGAAGCAGGATCACGTCTGGCCAATCTAGGACGGGGAAAACACTGGCAAGTGTCACCTTACCCATCACAGAGCCTCTGAAAGTGGCTCAGAATAATTCTTCCCATCAGAACTGAAGAATTCTTGTTTTTACTAATTTATAAACCTATTTTCTTCCCTTTTCAGACATTTCCCTCAGTTAAGCGTATTTTTTATTGAGTAGCTTCATTCTGTGCCATTAGACTCTGATTTCTAAGATTTGGATATAGACTTCAGGGGCTACAAATGGTAAAAGCCTATCGATCTCACTTCTATTTGTATTCAGAACTGTGAGCCACATAATAATCCTGATGGAAGAATTAATTTAAGTGGCTCACACACTCTAATTTCATCAGGATAGAAAACTAAAGAGCATAGTCTCTTGAGCTTGGAAAAAAGGAGACTGAGGGGTGACCTCAGTAATGTTTATAAATATGTGAAGGGTGGGTGTCAGGAGGATGGAGCCAGTGGCATCTAATGATAGGACAAGGGGCAATGGGTGTGAGCTGGAACATAGGAGGTTCCACATCAATATGAGAAGGACCTTCTTCATGATGAGGTTGATGGAGCACTGCAACAGGCTGCCCAGGGAGGTTGTGGAATCATCTTCTCTGGAAATGCTTAAAACCTGCCTGCACGTGTTCCTGTGCACCTTGGTCTAGGGGATCCCACTGTGGCAGGGGGATTGGACTAGATGATCTTTCAAGGTCCCTTCCAATCCCTAGTCATAGAATCATTAGGGACTGGAAGGGACCTTGAAAGATGATCTAGTCCAATCCCACTGCCACATGTTCTGCGATTTCCCCTAACCTCTCTCTCCCAACAGTGTAGAGCTGTCCATGAGAAGAAGCACTTAAATCTGCCCTCTTGTGAAGTATGGACCTGAAAACCGCATCGCTGAGCTGCATTCACATTCACAGGTGTCACAGGTGTCTGCTTTATTGTCGTTTCATACACAAATGAATTATGGCAGCAGTTATTCAAATCAGCCCGTGATTTCAATTTGAAACACCTCCCTGAGGCTGAGCTGTGTGAGCAGGTTCTTTGTCCCTGGAGGGCAGCCATTTAGAATTTTCACCAGCAGCAGCCTGAACCTACAGCGACAACAGGGAAAATCACCGGAATGGTAAAGTGAAATGCAAAAACTATGGCTCAGGATGAGGTAAGCTGATACAGACCTTTAATTCTGGCACTGCACTACTGTACCTGCTCTGATAATTTGCACGTGCACCGAGCAAAAGCACTGACAGAGCCTGAAAACGGCAGGAGATGGTGAGCAGCATCAGCAACAGCCCGAGGAGCTCGAGCTGGAACAGGCCACTCTTTTCTCCACCACTATTCCTGCTAATTGAGGATTGCTCCTGACATATGTATTTTTTATGCCTCTACTGTTTCACACTTCCCCTTTTCACAGTACTGCCGCTGATTCTCTTTTATTTGTCAGCAAGGTGCAGGTACCTCTGCTTGGTGGCGATAAGCGTGCTTCTGAAAGCTGCTCACCTCTTCTCCTTATTCCATGGCATTGGGCTTTCACAAAGTGCTGTTGTACCTCTGCATCATGTGTCTCCAGGGCATCTGGAGCCACCAAATTACCTTTCCAACATCCTATTTGGAAACGAATGTGCATCCTCTGTAGATCTTACGTATGCCTCCCGCATCAGAACACCTGTGCAAAGCTTTTGGAACCTCTAACGAGGGAGAAATCTGCCTGTGCAACCAGGAGTGATGGTACTTATGTGAAGGGTGGGTCTCAGGAGGATGGAGCCAGGCTCTGCTCAGTGGCATCTAGTGATAGGATAAAAGGCAACAGGTGTGAGCTGGAACAGAGGAGGTTCAACATAAATACGAGAAGGAACTTCTTCCCAGTGAGGGTGACAGAGCACTGGAACAGGCTGCCCAGGGAGGTTGTGGAATCTCCTTCTCTGGAGACATTTAAAACCCACCTGGATGTGTTCCTGTGCAACTTGGTCTCCTGCTTAGGCAGGGGGATTGGACTAGATGATCTTTTGAGGTCCCTTCCAATCCCTAATGATTCTATGACACAACAAAACACCATAGGAGATCTCAGAGGATGGCTTTAGCAATGTGGTCGCTAGTGGCTACCATGAAGAATGATATTGTGGGATAGGACAGGATTCCTTTCCAACTAATTTACTGTCAATGACTGCAGTGCCATGACTCATCTAACTGTACGTGACTACACCACACGCCAGGCAGCAGGCAATCAGCTCCATACATGTAAGGGGAGTTTCATCTCCAGCATGAATAAGAGAACAAGCTGTGCAGGGATAACTAGAGAGTGCAACTCTGCAGCACTGCTGGTTTCAAACACCACCTCAGTACTCCAGGAAGATCCACAGCTGCCTTAACATATTTTTTAATGATTAAGCAGGCTGCTGTGCCATGAATTCCATCCTTCACGTACATTTTCAGTCAAAGCCATCTCAAAGCTTCTCAGTCAAGGCTGAGCCAGGAAAGAATATGGGTGATGCATCCGCCTTTCTGCCCTGAAGCACTTCCTGGGAGACCATCACGCAAGAGGGATTGAATATTCATCTAGTCTAATAACGTCTAATCCCCCGTGGGAACAAAGTATAGGAGGAAATGGATCAGCTAATTATCATTAATTCTGTTAGCTGAGAAAGTAATTAACGTAATTAAGATAGCCTTATGACTAGTAGGTTTCTGACAAGAAAGTGTTCTTGGAGGTATCAGGTGAAACAACAGGAGTAAAAGAACTATGAGCTAGAATCACAGAATCATTAGGGATTGGAAGGGACCTCGAAAGATCATCCAGTCCAATCCCCCTGCCAGAGCAGGATCATCTAGACCAAATTGCACAGGAACATCGAGAAGGAGACTCCACAACACCCTGTGCAGCCTGTTCCAGTGCTCTGTCACCCTCACTGGGAAGAAGTTCCTTCTGATATTTACATGGAACCTCCTAAGTTCCACCTCACCCACTGCCTCTTGTCCTATCACCAAATGACACTGAGAAGAGTCTGGCTCCATCCTCCCAACACCCACCCTTCACATATTTAGAGACATTAATGAGGCCACCCCAAGCTAAAGAGACCCAGCTCTCTCAGCCTCTCCTCATAAGGGAGGTGTTCCACTTCATCATCTTTGTGGCTCTACGCTGGACTCCCTCCAGCAGCTCCATGTCCTTCTTGAACTGAAGGGCTCAGAACTGGACGTAATACTCCAGATGTGGTCTCAGTAGTGCAGAGTAGAGGGGGAGAAGAACCTCTCTCGATCCACTCATCCAGTCCAATCGCCCTGCCACAGCAGGGTCACCTAGACCAAGTCGCACAGGAACACGTCTAGGCGGGTTTTAAACGTCTCCAAAGAAGGAGACTGAATGCAGTGATGATTTAACTGATGCCATTAAAGTTACTGTAATAGCTCCCTTACTGGACGATTCCTTTAGAACTTTAAGAACTAGACTCCTCAGTTGGTAATTATAGTCCTGAAAAAGCTTTTACTTTCTGCACTTGATCATTGGAATGAATTGCTGAGCTCCTGTGTGAGAGACACTTCACTGTGCATGTGTCCAAATCAGCATCTTCTCTTACTTCCCACTTAGCATATCCCAGCCAATTAAAATACACCTTATCTCACGGCGTTAGTGTAGCTGGGAAGTAATTTTATAGCATCAGTGAGTGAGTTGCCATCCACACATCTAATTAGAAATTAACTTTCGTCTTGGAATTCATTTGCAGAATTAAAAATACAACCTGATAGCTCTCCACGCTGCAGGAACAGGGCGTTTCATTACCTCTGCTCCAGCCACGTTTTCTCAGAAGAAACTCTGATGAACGTAATTTGATAAGGAAAAACAAGAGTTCCCTTACGTTTAAAGACATTTGTCCTTTTCCTAGGTGTATGCAAAACCCAGCATCTTATTAAACCTAGAACCCTTCACCATCAAGTCAGTTTTATCTCCTAGAGAAGTGGAAAAAGACTTAGAAAATGGGGTTTTTCTGGATGCATAAATGTGTTACTGTGAAAAAAAAATCACAAGAGACTCAACTTGTTAGGGAGGTCTTCTTCCATTGAGTATTCATTCATTCGATGACTGTGGGTGTCAGCTGGAACATGGGACGTTCCATATAAATATCAGAAGGAACTTCTTCCCAGTGAGGGTGACTGAGCACTGGAAGGGGCTGCCCAGGGGGGTTGTGGTGTCTCCTTCTCTGGAGGCGTTTCAAACCCTTCTGGCCATGTTCCTGTGTGACTGGACCTAGGGGATCCTGCTGTGTTGGGGGGATTGGACTGGATGGTCTTTCGAGGTCCCTTCCAATCCCTAATGTTCTGTGATTCTGGGATCTTGAGGATCCTCAAGCCCAACCTTCATCCCAACATCTCCCTAACATCTAGGCCATAAAGTGAACATATTGCTAAAGCAAACTTTCCTCAAGGTGAGATGGTTCTGGAGATGTGTCAGACAGTAACTATTTCTACACACACGATGTGTCGGCAGGTTGCAGGCAGTGGGTACCACCAAAGCACCATTAATGTCGTGAGCATCCTGCTTGGAATGAAAGAGATTCCTCCCACTGGCACTGCCGTTGTGCTCAGCATACAGAATCACAGGGTCACTGAGGTTGGAAAAGACCTCTGAGACCATCCAGCCCAGACCAGGACCTAATATCACCTCATCAGCCAGACCAGGGCACTAAGGGCCACAGTCAGGCTGTCCTGAGCCACCTCCAATGATGGGGACTCCACCACTGCCCTGGGCACTCCAGTCTAGGCTCTGATCACCCTTTCCATCAGGAAGGGCTTCCAAACATCCAACCTAACCTTCCCCTGCCAGCTTGAGGCTTTGCCCTCTCCTCCTGGTGCTGGTTGCCTGGGAAAAGAGCCTGACCCCCACCTGACTACAACCTCCCTTCAGGGAGTTGGAGAGAGGCAGAAGGTCCCCCCTGAGTCTCCTCTTCTCCAGACTAAACACCCCCAGCTCCCTCAGCCTCTCCTCACCAGCCTTTCCCTCCAGTCCCTTCCCCAGCCTTGAAGCATCTCTGAACCCACTGCAGCCCCTCCATCTCTTTCTTGCAGTGAGGGGCCCAGCACTGCCCCCAGGACTCGAGCGGAGACCTCCCCAGTGCCCAGTCCAGGGGAGGAATGACATCCCTAGTCCTGCTGGCCACACTATTGCTGATCCAAGCCAGGACGCCATTGGCCTTTCAGGCCACCTGCACACCCTGCTGGCTCCTGTTCATCTGGATGTCACCCAGTACTGCTCCAGGTCCCTCTGTGCCCGGCTGCCCTCTAGCCACTCATCCCCCAGTCTGTAGCTGCAGGGGGTTCTTGGGGGTTCTTGTGGCCAAAGTGTAGGACCCTGCTCTTAGCCCTGTTAAACCTCATCCCATTGGTCTCTGCCCCAGCCTGTCCAGACGTCTCTGCAGCATCTTGCTCCCTGCAGCAGATCAATACCAGCAGCTTCCCTGAGAAATCCTGAGCTGTACATGTTGATCCAGCAAACTGGGATAGGGACAAGTGATGTGAGAAGAAAAGTGAACAACCAGAGACTCGCAGAAGCTTTGGCAAAAACCCTGACTCTGCCTGGCTGAAGCTGAATATCCATCCCCTCCTCAAGCCTCCAAATCCCTGTGATGGAAACAGCATACGGCAGAGGAGAGTTAATAAAGTGACATGGACACGCAAGGTGAAGGAAGATTCCAGCTACCATTGGTGTGATTGATCTAACAGAGGAGACAGAGACACCAGGGAATGCTGAACTGGTGAAGGATGTGATGCTTGATCTCCCTAGTCAGACAAACAGAATCACAGAGCATTAGGCCTTGAAAGATCATCCAGTCCAATCCTCCTGGCACAGTAGGATCCCCTAGATCCAGTCATTAGGGATTGGAGGGGACCTCAAAAGATGATCTAGTCCAATCCCCTTGCCACAGCAGGATCCTCTAGATCCAGTCATTAGGGGTTGGAGGGGACCTCAAAAGATGATCCAGTCCAATCCCCCTGCCACAGCAGGATCACCTAGATCCAGTCGCACAGGAACACAGCCAGGTGGGTTTTAAACGTCTCCAGAGAAGGAGACTCCACAACCCCCCTGGGCAGCCCCTGCCAGGGCTCTGTCACCCTCA
>JAOXOE010033440.1:0-10216 GCA_028565055.1 Phoeniculus purpureus
CATTAGGGATTGGAAGGGACCTTGAAAGATCATCTAGTCCAATCCCCCTGCCACAGCAGGATCACATAGACCAAGTCACTGTTGACTTATTTTCATCTCATGAACAGAATGACTTGGCTTACAAGTTTGAATTGAAACATGTGAGGTTAGTTCCAGAAGAATTTACCTTTAAAACAAATCCCATGATGAAAAAAATTGAACATACATGTATAGTACCCACATTTCTGTGATACACATAAGGGTACATGAGTAAAGAGGGCTGAATTTAATTGTAATGTCTTAATGAAGCATGAAACATATGCAGCCAGGAAGTAAGATAGCATTCTTGCCTGGATAATGTCACAATAAATAGCTGTATAGAAAGAAAATGTGCCCCAGAATAGCAAACTCTCTCAAAATGAGTCTCTCGAGTAAATATCTGTCCTAAATCTTTGCTGATAGAGGACTGTTGTCCCCAGTAGCTTCAAATGAATTAGAAATGTTTTCTACTTTGAGCATTTCACCTATTCAGTACAAACAAGATATGTCCAGAGAAATGAAATGCACATACCTAGTGTGTGCACCAGCATGCGGGTCCAAAGCGTGTTATTGCTGCACCAGTAGCAGAATAAAAGGGACCACTCTTCCTGAGCTTGTTCACTTATGCAAACTTCTGAAAAATCTTAAATGAATCCCTTATTGAAACACAATGTGTTTTTACCGTTCATTTGAGCTGCACTTGTATTACGAAGTTGATGAAATAGTCCAGAAGCTGGCTTTAAACTAGCAATGAAATGGAAAAACCTCAGTGTAGAAATCATAGTGCTCATTGTACTCTTTTTTCATGCAGGCTTCAAACTGTGATTCATAAATTCATAGGTGTTAAGGTTGCACATGACTAACAGCCATTATAGACTACAACTTTTTGAATAATAGAACTTGATTTGTGTAAATAAATGCTTGTTTTTTATCCTATGACCATGATTGAACTAAAGCATGCAGGTCACAAAAATATCCAGCTTTTGATAAAAAGAGTTTTCCAGTGTTTGAAAATTTGCCACAATCCAGCTTCACAGAAATTGGTGATGGTGAATGGATCATATCTGCCATGTACTTCTTGTGAGGTTTCGATGTTATATTATGCTGTACTGCTCTAAATACATCTCCTAGAATATCCCATTATGGCTAGTCTTTACACACCAAAATATGACTATTAAAAATTGGTATTGTAGCCAAACAAGTCCTACCCCATACACTGTTAAGTCCTGTTATGAAAGTCTAACAGAAGCCAGACATGTAACATGTATTCACAAGCAGTTCCATGTATTATTAAATTCGGCAGTGTTATCTCTGCAGTGTTGAAATGAGACAGAACATTCTATGTTTGACAACTTTTAATCACCTTTTGGAGAATGGAGACATGTCTAAGTAGTGGACTTGGACTACATAATAACACCAGCTTCTGCAGAGCAGAGCAACCAATGTTGTGTTACAGAAAAATATGGAAAAAAGGTTCTGGGAGAGATAAAAATGGGAGTGTCTAAATGTTAATATTTTTGGATAACAGATACAAGGAGTTTTATTGTTGATTGAACAAACACTTTCAGTCATAGAGAAACATTTTGATGTCCTTTAATGGAAAACGTTCTGCTGCTTGCAATGAAACCAACTTATCTCAATGATTTTCAGCAAATGAAGTGAAAATGTTTTCTCTACCTGCTTGCAATCCTACACCACGAGGACTCCTCTGCGTTCATCATTAAGCACTTGCCTGCCTGAATTGCACTAACTTGCTCAAGATCTATATTAAATTTGAGGCCTAACAGGATCCAATTTTGGGCCTCCACAGTATAAGAAGGACATTGAGGTGCTGGAGCAGGTCCAGAGAAGGTCAACGAGGCTGCTAAGAGGTCCAGAAAACATGTTCTATGAAGAGCAGCTGAGGGAACTGGGATTATTTAGTCTAGAGAACAGGACACTGAGAGGAGACCTCCTTGCTCTCTACAGCTACCTAAAAGGAGCTTGTAGCAAGGCTGGTGCTGGTCTTTTCTCCCAAATTACTAATGACAGGACAAGAAGAAATGGCCTCAAGTTGCATCAGGGAAGATTTAGATTAGATATTAGGAAGAAGTTCTTTACTGAGAGAATGCTTGGGCAGTGGAACAGGCTGCCCTGGTGGAGTCACCATCCCTGAAGATATCTAAAAAATACAGCACTTAAGACCATGGACTAGGGGTTAGGGAGATGTTGGGATGAGGGCTGAACTTGATGATCCTGGAGGTCCTTTCCAGCCATGATGATTCTATGACTCTGTGATGAAGAAGAGGGTTAGCATTACATTGAGTACTGGAGAGGTTCAAAGGCTGAGCTGAGAATTCTGCAGAGTTACTGCCTTTGTGACCACAAAACCAAACCAGGTGGCTGCTTCCGTTATCTCCCCATACCTAACACAAACAAACAGAAACATCTCTTTACTTGTAGAGGAATTAATTAGCCATAAATGCATTGGGCAATGTGGGTTAATAATCCTACCAGTCTTGGTCTTTGCTACCCTAATACTGTCTGCATGTCTCTAGCTGGAGATGTCCCTGCTCGCTGCAGGGCAGTCGCCGTACAGAACCTTTAAAGGGCCCTTCTGACCCAGTGCTTTCAGTGATTCTGTGCCCAGAACTGCTAGCATCGCACTCCTGCTAGGCGCGGGCCATGGAATCTGATATAGTTGAAGTCTTCATTGAACTCTGAACTCTAAAGATTTAACCTGTTGGTTAATGCTGCCAAACTGTTCTTTTTTGGCCAAAACCCTACAACAGGGTCCAGGCCCTTGCTCACCTCAGAGCTCAATTAATTTTCTGATTTCTAGACTTTGTCTAAACTGCAGGAAAACGACCACTCTTTTCCCAAAACCTAATGACTGTCCTGACCTGATCAGTGTTGATATGGGTATATTGCATCATCCATAACTGGGGGCCTCTGGCCCAGACTATATCTAGTCGGGTGGTCCCTGTAATACTATTTAAGTAAGTACTGTCTGACCTTGTTGATCCGAAACCTAGTCCTTATCCCAAATTTCTTATCTTAGCTAGGCTAAGTCCCAGGTTATTTTTATTATGCTTTTTTGTAGCCATACTGAACTCTTCTGGTTCATACCAGAAAAGCCATACTCTTCTGGGTGAGTACAAACCAAACATACACCCTAACGTGTTTTTATTCCCCACCGGTTTTTATTCCCTCTTATAACTTTCAGCTATAGCCATAACCTTTGTCCAAAACATCATCGTATTCTATTAATACACAAAGTCAATATTTATTATCCAAAATATCATGGCCTAGGAGGTAAAATAATGTTGAAAGCACTAAATTACACCAAGAGTCCTAATCGTGCCTTATCGGATGCTACAGAAGCCATTGCCCTTGATTTGACACTGCTTTGCTCACTCCCCTATATTTAGAGTGGGAATAAAAAAGGATTCTTCAGTTTGTATGCAGATGGGCTGAGGTTTATGTTTCAGGCACAGAATTAACTATCTCAAAAGATTGTGGGGCTAGACACTTACATCTGGGTGCAACAGGATTGCTGCTTAACTTTCAACACAGGCTTCTTAAAATGTGTAGGGCTTAAGTTTGCTGTATGGAGTTCTAGGTGTGAACGGGAAAACTGTTGTGTTCTCACAACTAAAAAAATTGAGAAGAGTGATCTGAATGAATTTGAAGCTTCTAGCGACTAGTGAAAAGAACCTGAAGAGTGCTGAGCACGCCACTCTAATTTATATCTGCTGATTTTGAAATGTGAAGAGCAGAGAGAGGATCAACTACTGTTCAGGCCTAGTTGGCACGAATTGGTATGAAAAATGACATAGAACTGTCCAGGTATATGAAATTAATTTGTAGTACAAAATCAGCCTCAATAAGATTGAGCATTTTCAACGAGCCCATGTAAACGGGTGCCTGTAAAATGTGTCTTCTCAGCAAAGAAATCAACAGGACAGACCTTTGCTCATTGCTGCAATGAGAAAATATTCTCAAATGTGGTAAGAAAAACCGAGCAATCTCTGTTTTAATGCCTGGCTAAAAATCTTCCCTCGTTGCACTGGAGATGGCTGAGGAGGCTGTATAGCCTTTTCTACAAAGTAAGTCATAAAGCAGTGAGCTCTATTGCCATATTAATTAAGTGCCCTCTCAGCTGACTCTTCTAACCTCATATTGCTCAGGCTTTGCAAGAGCAAAGGTTTTGACGTTTTCTTTAGAGAATCACTCACAGCAATTTTCTTCCTTTGGCTTGGGCGTTTTACAGAGAGTCCGAGTTGTAAGTCAAATGTTCGCGTCAAAGGTACAGAGTTGGGTTGTGAGTGAAAAGGTGGTAACAAACAGTAACTCCGTATGTATTTAAAGTAGTTTTACAAGGTTAGTGCTCCCTTGTTTGTCTTATAATTTTTACTCAATGAATCTGCCACAATGCTGTGCCAAACAATGTGAAGTAGGCTTTGGAGTCTAAATGCATAGAGTAGGACTGCAGAAATGCTGTCAGTTACTTTTGCTTTCCTGCTTAGTCCCTTTAAGCTAACGGTTATCCTCAGTTTCTGGCCCTCGTATTCAGCCTTTGCTGTTGGACTGCTGTTTGTTTACACTGGTATTCATGCTGCACCAGGCTTGTGGGTAGCGCAGCTGTGGAGGTAACGTGAGGTGATCCTGCGGTGGTTTGCTCTGAAGCTGCAGGAAGCATGTGGCATGTTTTGTACGTCACCACGAAGGATGGTGGGGTTTCTGGTTTTTTTTTATCTGTTGGTTTTGACCAGTGAGAGTGAAGAGTAAACGTATGAATGGTTGCTGAGGTTAAAACGCATTTGTCCTGACAAATGCTACATCTAACTGTCAAAGCTGTAACTTTAATGCTTTGGCAACATAGTTGTGTATGGAACTAAAGGGAATATAAATTATATGTGTGCATATATACAGTGTATATGTAGAAATATGTAATTCACATTCAAATTCAAGTGCTCTATTTATATTTTTGATATCTTTTAAGCTTTTACACAATGCATACCAAAGAACAGCTGTTTAGCTTGCCCGCATTGTGTACCCTTGATATCTGCCTACGTCCTTGCTATGATCAAATCCTACTGTGAAACTGTTCTCCAGGACAGAGCCATCTTTTTTCCCCTAACAGTAGCAAAAATAAGAATGTTATTTCCTCTAAAATTCTCTCCCTCAAACATGAAATTGTATATTCCCTCTCACAAATATCTGCTCTTACAGTCAGGTTTTGGTAGTTCCTGTAACCTCCCTCTATCAGTAGTCGTCAACGTTTCTGCTCTGTTCCCTTTCCTAATGCTGTGTGCAACCACAACAGCAAGGGCTGTTGACAAGTTGATCTGAACTTTTTCTTGTAGCCTTCTAAGCTGAGCATAACCACCCACAGTCATCCTTCCCCCTTGAGTTTTCAACACCTGTACAATGTGCAGAGAAGAATCAAGAAGAGGTTTTAACTCCCATAACCTGGTGAAATAAGTAATCAGGAAGTCACTGAGTTTGCATAAAGGGTAAGAGATACACAGCACATAATTAGTTACGATGGAGAATTTTCCAAGTTTACTGATGCACGGAAATATACACGGGTTTTCCCAATGCAGGTTGTACAACACGATACATTTGGCGCCTTATTAGATGACTGCACATGACAATAGACTGACCGACCACATTTTTTGTAAGTACAAACCCATACTGATAACAAAATGTGATTTTATCAACGTTAACTGTGTATTTCACTGATTGACACATATAAACAGCTTGTAGTTCTTTAGTCAAATATAATAGAGGTGTTGAGAATGGAAAAAACCCTTTACGATCATCGAGTTCAACCATTAACAAAACCCTCTCAAGGCTAAACACTGTCCCTAAGCTCCAGATCTACACAGCTTTTAAACACACCCAGGGATGATGATTCAATCACCTTCGTGGACAGCCTGTTCCAAAGCATGATGAGCCTAGGTCCTACCTATTTGCAAGGTACCTGGGGCCAGACAAAAAGGCTTTGCCTTTATATCTGCTGTCAGGTTGGACCTTGCAACTCGTGATCCCATGGCACTAACTTTTGTGTATATTTCTGTGTTGTGTCCTGTTTTGCTTACATAAGTTTCTTCTTACTTATAAAAGACATCTTGGAGTGATTTCCATGCATTTGAAAGCATTACTGTACCTTATTTTTTTTTTTTTCAGTTGTAGTACTTCACTCCCATTGAAGTATTCCTCTGCAGACCCTTTCCTCTTGATGTGATCTTTATATCCATTCACTTGCGGCTCTCAAAGCTGTGCTCTGTGTATGTTGTTATTCCCATGATCTCTTCATTCTTTGGATATTCTTGTGCAATTGCTGTGCATGATATGCTAGATATCAAGTTGTTCTGCATGCTGAGTCTGCACAGAGCAGGCCCGTGGGTAAGACTGTAAGAGAGAAAATGTATTTTTCTCATTTTCTTATAGGAGTAAATCAGTAACATGCCCTAAGTGGCAGATTTTCTTCAAATTCTCTTCCTGGACTTGGCTTTGGACAGTGGAGATGGGGTGTTTTATTGGTATCACTTCTCTGGTGCAACCTAGAATAGCTGGAAATGAGTCAGTTGTGTTTTGAAAACATCTGTATATATCAAAATAAGAGGAATAAGAAAGCTTTGGCGTCTACCTGTTGGCTTTAACCATTAGCATGGTCTGATGGTCATCATTAGCACAGTTTAACCATTGCCACTGGCCTGATTTTATGTCTTTGTAATTTTACCTATTTCAACACAGTTATACAAATAGAAGGTGAAGTTGTCTGTGTATCACGCCTGTATTACTGACATTTTGAGATCTAGTGCATTGTAAACCTCATAGGTCTGCAAAGAGCAACAGAAAGTGATGACGTTGAATTGTGTCCTTAATAACATCAAGAAACACAAAGCAACTAAATGAAAATGTCTTTAAATTATAAACAGCATGCAATTTTAGTAAAATGGTGAGTAAATTATGTTAACAGGACATTCACAAATAGATTTACCTGCTTTATATCCTTCCTGCTGTCATGCTTCATAATATATGGTAATAATTATTTCATCATAGAAATAGAAAATAAGGATGTGGGAAACCTTAGTGGAAGAAAAACATTGACGCTAACATAAAGTTCTTCAGTGTGATGCAGCCCTCTGATTTGTTGCTTCACTACTGAATTACCATTTTCATTCATCGTTAAGCAAGTTGAGTCTGACTTTTCACATAAATTACTTTCAATTCTGAAAGCTGAATTCTCTCTGCAGTAACAAACAGAGGAAAGAGTAAAGATCTTGATACAAGTACTTCAGTTAGGGAGAATTATACAGGCTCTTTAATAGTATAAAAATGTGACAAAGCTTGTGATGCAATTTCCTCATAAGCAGGTGTGTGTCAGAGAATAATGGCATGAGATCTGTGTCTGTGATTCAAGGAGTAGGAACAATGGCTCTAGAGGTGCTGCCTTCTCAAAAATATCTAGGAGCTGCATGGGGTTTTTTTTTTTTTTGTAAAGATTGACCTAAACTTGTTCCTAGCTAAGTAAGCAGATGATGCTGCACTGGGGCTGGCCTTGCCATGGTTATTGCAACTCTGAATTGACTTAGCAGTACTGCACTTTCTGCAGGATGAAAATAGGGAGCAAAGTTTGAGAGATGCTGGGAAAGGAATTGCCAGTGGCTTTGAGAAGCAAGGTTCTCATGCGTTTGAAAAAAATTAGCTTTCATTGTAATGAATGGTAGAGGTATCAAATCTACACTTTGAAATAAAAAGCTGGTTTTTCTGATACTCTGAGCAGCTCCCAAATTACAGGTGAAGAAGTGGAAAGAATGCTTTTGTGAAAACTCTGTCAAGACTCAGTTTGGATTAAAAAAAATCCTGCTGGATAAAGCAAACTCTTTCCTGCTATGAATTAATCACCCTGCTAGGTTACTTCTGCTGTAATTAGTTCTGCATTAGTGAAACTCAGATCCTCCATCAATCAAAAAGGTGAAAATTCTGCCCCATTCCACTCTGCTTTGAAGATTCCTTCAGCTCAATTTTTAGAATAAAAAAGACTTGTAATTGAATTTTTCTTTCACCTGCAAAATTCGCAATGTGTCACTTGGATGAACTTCCGTGTTGTTTTCTTACTGGAAATCATGTAAAGGTATGTGTAATCCTCATCAGCAATTCCTCAGCTTCTCTGTTACTGGCTTTGACTTTTCCTACAGCTTATTTCAGTAGAGTGTGCAGAAAGAGCTCTGTCACGACTCATCATCCTCTTAGCTGTTACCTCTTGCTTTTGCTCAGTAACTAGAAAGTGGGATAAACATTCTTATCTCGGCGAGATTTCTGCACACTTTTGAGAAGACAAGGAAGGGGATGTACCACATAATATCATCCATTAGTTTTTCCTTTCTCTACAACATTATCAATGGTACTCTTATTTACTCCTAGTTTTTATATTACCTGACTGTCATCTCAGATGGATGACATCGTGGTTAGTGGAAGCCAAGGAAGCTTTCCTATAATTCTTACAGTTGAGTTTCTAACTGAAAGTTTTATGTGAAATATAGCAATAGCCTTTTCCTGTTTTTTGATGCTTTCCCCTCATTATTTTGGCTTCAGTAACTGGATCACACGCGTTACTGTCTGTAAGTGTAGAAGGTGTAAGTCTCACACATATTGCTGTGCGTATAGTCTGTAATGTAAGTAGGTCTAGAACCGCATTTACAGTGTTGCTTCTAGGTGTACCAATTCTATCATCTGATAACTGTTCCAACAACTAGTTAAAAAAGATTCTAGCTGTTACATTAGCAGTGCCCTGCTAGAGGAGCAGGGGAAGAAGGAAGGCTTCTTGATGAGCGAGTGAAGGTGGTAGGATAAGAATTTTTATATACCAGCGTATTCATTTCTAGTTTGGTCTTGTTTTATATGAGCAGTTTCTGAGATGTCCACAGGAAGGTTATTTGGTCATCACAGAGAAATAATATTTTCAGTTGTCTAAATATAAGCCACTGAACAAATTAACAAATACCAAATGATGCTATACCAAAAAAGGTTGGTTAGTATTTGTTAACTCAGGGAAATGTCTTTAATAGGATGAATGTGAGAGTCTAAACACACTGTACTCTGTCCAGAGACCTGCACCTTTGTAAACTGTGTTTGGAAAGAGATGCATGACTGTCAAAGAACCTGTATGACCATGTATATTGATGGGATTATGCAGATGTCTCTGCTTGTAGCTGAGAGGTTCATGAAGGTCTCACGAGACTACAGTTTAAAGAAAACCATTGGTGCAGCAGCACAAAAAAAATAAATCAAAGTGTGGTCCAATAATAGTAATCGCAACAAGGAGCAGCAGCTACCATTAGCAGAGTAATCAAAGAGAGCTGTTGTAAGCCTTGTTACTGAACAGAGAGACTGAAGGAAAAGTGAAAATAATCGTCTCCAGGGAATACAGGCATATTGATGTGTCTAGGAAGTAGCTCCTGCCAGGATTTGTCACCAATTGCTTTTCCCCATGCAGTACGGGGGGACCCTCTTGCTCTGTTTAATTATTCAGCACTGTGATGTCACCCTTCCCTAGTTTTCTAAGAACAGTCTTGGCTATTACAGAATGGATTTGTTGTTCTGTGTTATGCAATCAGTTAAAGAAGCTGTCAGCTCTTGGTACGATTTCTACATGGGCAGTTTTTGAGACATGTTACTAAATACAGCCTCATTCAGGATTTCATATCCAGTTTGGGGGCGGGTGGGAGGAATAATAAACAGCTGTCCTCACCACACACATCCAAGATGTTGTGCATCTGTTGACAGCAATTACAACAGTTTGTGTCTTCTCCGAGCCTACTTTATCTTGCACACCACATACCGTGGTACAGCCAAGTAAGCACATTCAGAGCGTGCTAGCAATTCATCAGTTCTTCAAAATTCTTGGACATCTGGGTATTTTATAGAGTTTATAATGCGAATAACTCAAGCATGTATACTTCACAGTTACCCTCTTGAAAACGTTCTAGTAGTTCAAAGAATACAAACATCAAAGGGGATGAAAGAAAATTGATTTTTAAATGTATTTGAACATTTCCAGAACATACTTCTCAACATTTCCTTATCTTTAATAATAGTACATTTTTATTTAAAACATTGGAATAAAACGTAAGAGCATGATGCTCTGGTTCTTTATTTTGATGACTAGCAAGGTTGGTTTACCACGCTGATTTTGTAAGGATTT
>JAOXOE010033441.1:0-10215 GCA_028565055.1 Phoeniculus purpureus
CGACACCTCTGGAGACGAGCTCCAGCAGGAACACTGACCGACACCTCTGGAGACGAGCTCCAGCAGGAACACTGACCAACACCACTGGAGATGAGCTCCAGCAGGAACACTGACTGACACCTCTGGAGACGAGCTCCAAGGTCTGTGAAGGAAAGGAAGGGCTCTACCTTTTCCAGTCGTGACCACTCATCCAAGACGTCACTCGCAAAGTTGAAATACTCTGGCAACTCCTTTTTACACTGGTTCACAGAGTCATAGTGTGAAATTATGTGCGACGTAAGGAGCCTGGTGTAACCGTGCACTGGTCTGTGGGGCGACCTGAGCGTCCGCAAACTCTGGGGGATCCAGGACTTCATAAATGTTCTCATGACAAATGATGTTGTCAGCCTGTGGGTAAAACCCAGGTGCACCAAACAGGAACCAGGTGCCTGGAATGAAAGAGAATACATTTGGGACACCGGACGCCGCCTGCTTCGTGTTGTTGGATAAATGAGGGCCAGCCAGCCTGAACAAACAGTGTCTGCCTGCCCCATTCTCATTTCCCCCATCTGAAAACAGAATCCTTAGAAGAACTGTTCCTCAGCTATGGCAGAGCCTGTGCCCTGGTACTCCCTCTCCCCTGATGAATTCACCTCGTAGCTGCTCCCCAGACACGCCTGCCTGCCAGCCCCTTGCTGACACCTCGCCATCGCTGTCCAGCACCAGTTCAAAAACTTAATCTCGGAGTTCCAAGTGCTTCTGCTGCAGCTGCAGAGCGGCAGACAGTTGCAGAAGGAGCCACTCTCAGACAACCACACATGAAGCAGAGGAGCAGCCCTCTAGCATGGCCGCAGGTGCCTCCCTGGCTGCTGCCTGCAGCTTCGCACGGGGCACGGGCACAAGTGCAGGCTGTCTCGTTAGAGCTGGGAATCCCGCAGGCATGTTTCCCCTCGGTGCTCTCTCACCTGTTCACAGACCTCTGATTTACAGGAGCAGCCCCGTCCTCCCCACAGACGCGTGTTTGCAGACACTGCTCGAGGGTGGGGAAGCAATGAGCTGGGTTGACATCTCTGTGGGAAGGCGCAGCTTGGCTCCACTGGTGGCAGCCTCTTATCAGCCCGACCAGCCCCTCAGCTTGGCCAGTGCTGCAGCAGCCGTCTGAGGAGCAAACCCTGCTGCCTAGCGCTCCTTGCCTCTCTCTGCCAGCGCCTGGTTTGGGGCAGGGCGAGATGAAGACCCTGCTGTTTCTCTTTCTGCCACTCGTGTTCCTCACGGGCTTCTGGGAAGCAGCAGCAGCCACCATAAGCCCAAAGGAAGTAAAGCAAAAGACAGACAGACGTCCCCAAATCAAAAAGGAGGGCAGCGTGCTCCTGCTGGATCAGAGCAGCTTTGGCAGAGCACTGAAGGAGACCGAGTACCTGCTGGTGCTGTTCTGTAAGTACCAACTTCCACCCTCTTGCCCTGACGGCTCTGCAGAGTAAGATGCCAAGGCGCTCAGCTAGAGCTGCTCTACTGCTGCCTTGTCCCCCAGCAGTCCTTGATGGTTCTGCTTTGCTCCGTGCCTCTGCTGACCACTAGCACTGATGCATGCTCCTTCTCTGGGGTGGCTCAGGACTACTGTGCTGTGTAGGATGGGGACAGCAAGTGGGGTCCTCACGCACGCGCGGAGCCGGCGCTCTCTGCTTCCCCTGCTAGTTCTGCAAGCGCCACCGTGGTGCTGGCTACACTCTGGCTACTCATGAACAAATCAAGAACTGAGAGAGGGCTCTTCTCCCTCTGACACTTCATAGGAGGTTTTTGGCTGTGAGAGGCTGGCCTTCAGGGGTTGTCTTCTAACAACATCTTGGTGCCTGTAACAGCATTAGGTCCGGCTCTTCTCTGGAAACTAGCGCTTGGTCGGCACCTGGGGGTGTCTGCTAGGTTCGTGTTCATTCCTCATGGGGAGGAAACTAACTAGTGGGAGCTTTTTGATACCCAGCTGTCAGAGGGTCTGGGCAGCTGAGCCTTGGACAAGGCAAAGCACAGAGGTGTGTGCTTGTGATGTCACCCAGCTAAAGGTTCACTTGCAGCGTTCACTTCACACTCCACAAGCATCGAGTGCTATTGCCCAGCAGCTTGCTGGTAGCAGACACTCTTCAATGTGCAGAAACCAGCACGAGCTCTGTCTCTGGAGCTTGGGCTGGCCCTTGCTTCACCGTGTCCTACTCAACATGCTCCTGGCACACACACAGAGCCTTCAGTCACCCAAACACCCTGCACAAGAGGCCACCTCCGGACACAGGCAGAGGCTTAAAACCCCAACCTACCCACTTGTTTCAGTCAAGCCTGACGCAGTGTTGAACCTCAAGCAGGTTCAAACTGTTGGAGCCAGCACGCTAGAAATCTCTTTCACATTTGATGTTTAAGACTTTTAAAACTTCTGAAAGTGCTGGAATTTAGCAAGATCTGGGTTTTTTAAGCGTGGAGTGTCTAGAAGTGTTTGCCAAATTCAGCCTGCAGCTGTGACCTGTTTTGGTCTCCCTGAAGAGGCATCGCTTTTGGAGAAGAAATAGAACCCAGCTCTATTTTCAGCTCTGTGAGAGCTAGTTCCAAGCACAGAACTTAAGTGTCCAGGTCAGAGAAGAGTCTGCAGCCAAACCTTCCAAGTACTGGTGGAGCCCATGAGAGACACTGCAGCACACCTCAGGATTTCAGCCTAGAGCTGAAGGCAAAGCCAACATGTGAAAGACTCCACGAAGAGACAAGGATGAAGCAAGTATTGCTCAGAACACAGTAGCCCAGGGGCTTGTGTGGTTACAGGATGCAGGGTATCTACATCAGGGTTTCTTCTCCCCACTGCAGAACAGAGGTCCTGTCTCTCTAGGGTCCCACCACTGGCTTCGTTCAGAAGGGAAGGACAAAAATGCTCCTCTGCTGTGTGCCACACCGAGACAAAAGGCTGGTCCTGAAGAGGAGCCACAGAGCTCTAACATTTCGTGTCCCGCTCCTTAAAACAGGCTAAACAAACAACCCCGTGAACACAGGACTATTAGGGGAACTGAGGTAACACAGGAAGCCTGGGGGTGGAAGATGCTGAGCTGCAGCCTTTGGCTCAGCAGCCTCAGGTCAGGTCTAGGCTATTGATGGTGAGGAAAGCTCTCCTTGTGACCAGCTGCTATTGACTTACCAGTCCCCTGGCGTTTGTCAGGAGGGGCTGGCGCTGACGTCCTCTACCCAGCGACTCCTGAGTCCTCCTAATGCCCTTCAGTTCCACCCTCAGTGTCCCACGTTTGTCGTCTTACAGAGCAGGTTCGCTGCTAAAGCACAGGCTGACCTTCTGCCAAGCAGTATTGGGCTGCCCCCGTGGGCTGGGCAAAGTGCACAGTACACAGGGCAAGTACCCAGCATGGAAACCGAGTCCTGAGCCAGAACAGCTGCCCTCCTCTGCCCTTGTCCCAGCCACCTTGAGCAACAACAAAGCAGCTTAAGGGGCAGCAGAAAGAGGGCGAGGACAGACCCAGAAACACAGGTCCTATCTTCTGTTTGTCTTTCGGGAAGGCACGGAGCACGATGTCTGCAAACAGCACAAGCAGCACCCGGCAAGGTGCCAGCTCCCTCGTGGCCACAAGCCCTGCTGCCCACCCAGCCGACATTCATGCCCTGGAAGCACCAGGTGCCACTCAGCCTCACGCTCAATGGAAGGTGCTGCTCTGCAGCAGCCTGTGCTGTGTCCCCAGCCACGTTGAGCCGATCTCAGCACCACGCAGACAAAGCCTGTCAGCACAGGCAACACAGAGTGCCTGGCACCAGCAGCAGATAAGATCAGGCTTATCTGCAGGGGGAGTTAAACCATTTGGACTGCAGCAGCCACACTACTTGAACTTAAGCCCCAAGCAACCCCAAGTGCTCCAACAGGTATCCCAACGGTGCTGGGGATAACCTCTGCTCGTTTGTGAGCAGAAGCACCAAAACCAAGTCAGTGTCTCTGCAAACCAGGGGGCGTTAAACTGGTCTTCATGTCCCTGGCAGCGCGGTGGGTTCTTAACAGAGCAGATGTCGCAGGCTGCCACCAAGATGACCATTCGCTGTGCAGGCTACCGATGTGCTGCAGGACTGTGCCTGGGGCAGCTCTGCTGTCTCCACTCGTGGTGGCAGTACTTCCAGTCAGATTAGCCAAATGGCTACCAAGGTTTGTTCAGGCACGGTTTAGTTTGCCTTGGGGCAGACCAGTGACCGCCCCGAGCCTCTTACGGCTCTATGTATGTGAGGCTTCAACCTGGCTAGTGGCACATTCTGGGGAGCACAAAGGGGACGCAGAGCACCTGCTCTTTGCTTCCTTCTCCCACGTAGCAGAAACGTTCAGGAAGAGGCGCAGAGCTCAGTGAACGTTTGATTCCGCCCTCCCTTGTGAACGCCTGCTCCTGTCCTTCCCAGGGAAAAGCTTCCACTGTCTCTGTAGGGGTTGGGGGGGAACCTAAGGACCAGTACGTGCGCAGTGGAGCCCTTGTAACGCTGCTCTGGGTGCTGGCTGCACTCTCGTTCATGAAAACAAGCTGTTTCCACTTTGTCAGCAGAAGAAAAGGTAAATGTGTGTTTGCACATGCAGCGAGGCACCAGGTCAGTTGTAGGACTCCTGCAGCCTGGGTCTGAGCACCTGTGCTGAGTCAATGACATTTAATAGGCAAGAGGAGTGTTGTTCTTAACCACAAACATCTCCTTTGCAGAGCAAAAAGGCTGCAGGTGACTTTGTTGAGCAGAGACCAGCCACCAGAAACTGCTGCCCGTATGTGTTCATGAAAAGGAGGGCTTCTGGAAAGCAGGGGAGCACGAGTGATCTCCCATCACCAATTGGTGAAGCTCATGTCCAAAGCACAGTCACTTTTGCCTCAGGAACTTATCACACAGCGGTCTCCTCACCACAGGAGCTGAATTCTAAGCTCCAAACTCCTCACCTAGCAGTGCTGTGTCTTACAACTGAGGTTCCCACAGGAACCCAGTGCAGTGTGAGAAGTGGGTACCTCGCTCCTGTAGGCTTCACCAGAAGGCTCCTTCAGTCCTTCTACCAGGCTGCTCCACAGACTTGCTAAGCAGCAGAGGTTCTGTCTGCAGGCATCTCTTGCACGTGCTGACTTCAGCGAGTGCCTCAGCAAGGATCCCTGGTGCTTGCACAGCAGGAGATCGAGCAAAGTTCATCTAGAAAATATTAATGTGAAAGTCCAGGGCTCAGCACAGGGTGTCACAGGCTCCGTCTCACTGCAGAAGAGAACAGAGAATTCAAGGTCAAACAAGAAGCTCTGCAGTCCCAGCAGGATTAACAGCCTTCCACACCAACAGGGCAAACAGGAGACTCTCCTTTAGCTCAAGAGTCTTCCCAGAGGAAGAGTGACAATGTAAAAGCAGCCTGAGCAGATGAGCACCAGCAAGGCTGACAGAAGTGCTTTCTGGCCCTGTTGGGGAAGAGCTGCAGGAGGCCAGTATTTGCAGCCAGCAGCACGCTCACAGCGCTCGCAGCAACGCGAGGTCAGTCCAGAATGAAATCTGAGGCCACCAGCAATGACCTAAAGAATTACAACCCCCAGGCTTTCACCTTCAGCAACGCTTTGGGGTCACCAAACACACTGGTGTGTCAGCAAACATGTTCTCTGCCCACATTTCAACACGGTTTAGTTAAGCTGCGCTCTGGGCGAGGGAGCAACAGCTTGCTCAGGTCACTGAGGTGCCCAAGAGAAGGGTCTCACAACACAACAGTTCTGGCTGGCTTCCCACCTTCGCACAGGCTCACATCTAGTTGGGAAAGGACGTTGCAGGAAACAGCAGCGACACAGAGTGGGGGAAGTTCAGAGGCACTTCCCAAACAAGTCAGAAGCCCTGTCCAGGGGACAGAGACTTCAGTCTCAACAAACCTTTCATCTCTCTTATTTACAGCACAAGCGAAACCCCTGCTCATGAAGGCAACAGTCCTGTTGCTGACACAAAGCTATCTACATTGCTACACACGCACATACATTGTTACACACACACATACACATTGTTACACACACATACACACATTGTTACACACACACATATATTGTTACACACACATATACATTGTTACACATACATTGTTACACACACATACACATTGTTACACACACATACACATTGTTACACACACACATTGTTACACACACACATTGTTACACACACATATACATTGTTACACACACATATACATTGTTACACACACATACATTGTTACACATACACATTGTTACACACAGATCTACATTGTTACACACACATCTACATTGTTACACACATACATTGTTACACACATTGTTACACACATATACATTGTCACACACATACATTGTTACACACATATACATTGTTACACACACATATACATTGTTACACACATATACATTGTTACACACACATATACATTGTTACACACATGCACATTGTTACACACACACATTGTTACACACATACATTGTTACACACACATATACATTGTTACACACACATACACATTGTTACACACATATACATTGTTACACACACATACACATTGTTACACACACATATACATTGTTACACACATATACATTGTTACACACACATACACATTGTTACACACACATACACATTGTTACACACATACATTGTTACACACACATATACACATTGTTACACACACATATACATTGTTACACACATATACATTGTTACACACACATATACACATTGTCACACACACATACATTGTTACACACATATACTGTTACACACACATATACAGTTACACACACATATACATTGTTACACATATACATTGTTACACACATATACACTGTTACACACATATACATTGTTACACACATATATTGTTTCACACACACACACACATTGCTACACACACATATACATTGTTACACACGCATATACATTGCTACACACAGGTGTATGTTGTTACACACAAGTCCATTGCCACACACACATCTACACTGGTACACACACACGCATACATTGTTAATACAAGGGCCTTGGAAAGGCATCGTGCTGGTGGCACCATGGCACAGCAGCACAGCAGCACAGCACGCTGGCTTACGTGGGTGTCCCACCTCTCACGGCTTCCCTGGAGGCCTTGCCGCCAGCTCTGCTCCCTCGCACCTGTGCCTCACAATCTCCAGAGAGGAGCCTGCGAGACGAGACACTGCTTTAGCCTCAGCAGCTGCTTCCTCACCCCCGTGCCTGAGGGGATCGGTGTCAATAAGAATCCGAACCAGGGGCAGGGAATGAAACTCCTCACAAGCCTCTTTGGCTCCAAATGAAAGGAGTGATGATTTCCTGCAACACCGAAGTGCTGCGGAACACAAAGCACCCGAGAGGCGAACAGTGAATGAGTGCGGTGAAAAGGAATTGATGGGAAGCTGAAGAAGAGTCTAATCAGGCAGCAAAGCAGGGGAAAGGTACTCGGTGGGTGTTTCCACAGACACTCTGGGTAGTCAAGGAAACAGCTTTTATCTGTCTGGCGAAGGTGGCTGTTTGCTCCCTGAACCTCGGTCTCACAGTAGCCAGGTTAGTTGTTCCTGGATTGCTGCTGGTCCGCATTGTCTCACCCCCACAGGAGACTGTCGCAGCCTTTCGTTGTCCTTGGACCAGCCGCAGTGAACACGCAGGGCAGCGAGCGAGCAGCATCAATGCAGACAAGTCAAGAGGGCAGATAACTTCTCGTTCATTTCTGAGTCACCCTTCACATTTCTCATGCAAACCCCCAGCTGGCACTGGACACAGCAACCTCCACTAAAGCGCTTCCCGCTGCAGCTTGTGTAACCCTTTCGCTTCTGGTTGGCTTTTTCCAGATGTTTCTTTATCTCAGGCATCTCAAAATGTGCCCGAAGAATTTGCTGAGGCTGCACGACAGCTTCAAAGAGAAGCTCCAAGGATCCAGTTTGGCAAAATTGATGTCACCCACCAGAAAGCTCTGAGAAAAGAATTTAATCTTCGCCAGTTTCCCACTGTGAAGTTTTTTGTGGCTGGCAAAAGAGAAGATCCCGTAGACTGCAAAGGTAAAGTGCCATGTACTGGTAAGAGAAATGTGACAGGATGTGCCTGTCTGTTCTGTTGCTGAGGAGAAAGGCACGAACCATGTGCCAGGCAGCAAAGTGGCTTTGCCCGTGGAATTCCACATGCTAGACAGGAACCACAACTGCCTCGACTGAGGTTTGAATTGATCCCCAGAGCGTGTGGCTGAACATGCTCCCTGCACCCAGTTCACAGAGCCAAACGTCTCCTGAAGACAGGTCTCGTGAGGAGCAGCTGAGAGACCCAGGGTTGCTTAGTCTGGACAAAAGGAGGCTGAGAGGAGACCTCAGCACCCTGTACAGGTGCCTGAAAGGAGGCTGTAGAGAGGTTGGGGGTGATCTATTCTCCCAAGCTACTATCAACAGAACAAGAGGAAACGGCCTCAAGTTGTGTCAAGGGAGGTTTAGACTGGAGATTAGGAGAAACGTCTTCACTGAAAAGAGTGTCCAGGGAAATGGTGGAGTCACAATCCCTGTAGGTCTTCAAAACACACGCAGATCAGCACTTAGAGACATGGCTAAGGGCCGCAGGGGGCTTGAGTTGGTGGTTGGCCTTGGTGATCTTGGAGGTCTCTCTCAATCTTAATGAGTCCCTTCCAATCCGTAATGATTCTATGATTCTATGATTCCTTGAGTCTAAATTAATTGCTGGTGTGATCCCGCTGAGTACAGAGAATGAACACAACTCACAACAAACACAAGTAGTCGCTCCATAGAGCATTTTACCACCAGCCTGCTCAGCTGTCACCTGCAGCTCACTTCAGCTGCCGGTGTGCACCTACAGAGGGAGGCTGAAGCAGTGCTCTGCACGTCTGGCAATGACCTGCCAGCTCCCCAGGTTCCTTAACCACTTATGGGCTTCCTGAGATGAAGACACTGGGTTTGCAGTGCAGCCATCAGAGGGGGCTCAGACCAGGCTCGGACAAAGTCCATAGAATCACAGAAATCTTTTGCAGGAAGTTATTAAGCAGGATAATAACACTGGGGCAGCTGAGACTTTAGTCTCCTGAGTCAGTGTGAGGCTCCAGTTCCCCTAGAAACATGAGAGCTAACAAACACGACTCAAGAGTCCTGGAAGCCCGCAGAGAGTTCACCAACTAAACCGAACGACCGTCACCTCAGTAAGACGGCGGCAGGGATTTGGAGCTCAAAGAAGAGAACACCCCAAAATCAACCCACTTGGATGCTCTGGTCTTGTTTCTTGTGTCTGAGCTGAACAGTGGAGCTGCAGCTCCACATAGCAATGTTGACATTGCACCCAGCAGATCCCTGCTGCAGTGCTGAAGGAACAATTCTGCCACCCGACTGAACTGAACACACAGTCCAATAAAACCTGCAACTGGTTTGAAGTGATTGTGCGTTAACCCCCGGGCTGACACCTCTTTATCGCCTCCTGGGACTTGGGGAGTTGTGAGGTCTCGCAGAAGTTGTTTCCTGCCTGCCCGCAGGTCCTCACCTCTATTCTCCACATGGGATTGAGCAGTTAATTGGACGCGCGGTCACCCACACAGCACTGAGCCACTGCTGGTCTTCCAGAGTCAGCAACAGTTTGAATGGTGGCTAGAACCTGGGCTTGCGTTTGGATGCCCCCTTTGAGTTGGCTTTGACCTCAGTCCCAAGAAGCCTGAGTCCATTTGCACTGAGACTCTTTCTGCAGCTCCACTTGTCTCTGTTCTGACTGCAGGTAGAGTTCTGCTAATCTGAACTGGTTTTTCCTTTGGCAGGAGTCAGAGAGGCCTCAGCCTTTGTCACATGGGTGAAAAGAAGAACCGGACCCAGCGCTGTCCTAATCAACTCTACGGATGAGGCTGAAGCCATCATAAGTGCTAGGGACCTGGTAGTGATGGGCTTTTTTAAGGTAATGCACCGCAGAACGCCGAAGGCTGGTTTCTGGTCTGGCTCTGGGGAGCAGCACTTGCCGTTGCCGGCAAATCCCACATCAGCAAGAGACTGGAGCTCACTTGAAAAGCCCAGGCCCTCAGTTTTCTGTTTGTGTGCTGGGTCTCTTGCTGAACCGACTTCTTTCTGTCTCCTTTTTCACACGCCTGGCTAAGAAGCACAGGCCCCCTTTTCCCCCCTGCTTATTCCATAGGTCATCATAGGATCACAGGATGTTAGGGGTTGGAAGGGACCCAAGAGATCATCGAGTCCAACCCCCCTGCTGGAGCAGGACAAAACTATCTAA
>JAOXOE010033442.1:0-10215 GCA_028565055.1 Phoeniculus purpureus
TAGATGACATTGAGAAGAGCCTGGCTCCATCCTCCTGACACCCACCTTTCAAATATTTATAGATATTAATGAGGTCACCCCTCAGTCTCCTCTTCTCCAAGATAAAGAGACCCAGCTCCCTCAGCCTCTCCTTATAAGGGAGGTGCTCCACTCCCTCCATCATCCTCGTTGCTCTACGCTGTACTCCCTCCAGCAGCTCCACATCCCTCTTAAACTGAGGGGCCCAGAATAGGACACAATACTCCAGATGTGGTCTCACCAGGGCAGAGTAGAGGGGAAGACGAACCTCTCTTGATCTGCTAACCACCTCCCTTGTCATCCACTCCACGATGCTGTTGGCCCTCTTGGCCACAAGAGCATACTGCTGGATCATGGTCATTCTGCTGTCCACCAGGACCCCCCCAAAAAAATCAAAGTCTGTTGGTGGACTACAGCAGGCTTGTGCACTAGAACACGTTATATTTGAAACACAGGACTGGACAAGGCAGTCGTTGGCCATACACTCAACAGGAAAGAGAAACATTTGAAATTCTGAAACCAGAAAAATGACCAAACAATCTGAAAATCACGTGACAACAAACAGAAATGTTAAGAGATACACAGGTAAGAAACTTTAAACTACATGCACTTATGAATACACAGGCTTATAATTTAGGAATCTATATGGCCAGACACAGAGATCTTCTTGTCTTTTCACTGCCATTACAGCTTCAGGAGCAACTTCATCATGTGAACAATACTCAGAATAGCAGGACGTTTAAGGAAAATAGAGACCTGAAGGTGTGACTTTAATGCTGATACAAGGGTGGCAAGGAAAGGGAATTATTCCACTTCCAAAAATAGCCTAGAAGCACATTTCTCTTTCTAACAAGAAAAAGGCATTAGTAAAACGGTTATGATAAATGAAGTGGGTAAAGGAATTGATTCCCTTCTGATTCCATTACTCTGCAGCAATTCAAAACCCAATATTTGAAGATATTATGATGATTAAAGTACAAGGTATTGAATACTCTTGCAATGTGGCATTATTCAGATTGCTTTACTGAAGACTTGTTTGGGCTTTTTTAGGGCTTTGACAGCCTTTTGTATCTGTGATGCGTTAATGTTCAATCGTTTGTACAGACACGAATCAATGTTATATCCACATTTCTGCAGGAACAATTAAGCACCCTCACAGCTAACTGATGACAGAAAAGATCTGCCTATAGAAGAAAATGGCTATCCATTTTCAGCAGCTCTTTGCAAGTGGTAATTAAATTGTGAAGCATAAAATTAAAATTCATAGATTCATAGAAACTGGAGATAGAAAAGAGCTGCTAAGGTCATTTTTGTCCATGCCCTTCCTTCTGCCAAGTGCTTTGTCCAGCACTTTGTAGCCAATTTGAAATGCTTTCTACTTACCTAGAGCTTTTAAGAGACCAGCATTTGATTTATGCACAGTAGAAAATTATACGTTTTCTCTAGAGATAGACAATTTGCCTCATTCAAACAGTTGTGTAATCAATTTCATTTACCAATTACAGCTCTTCATTAATACACAGCCAGCAGGGCACTAGAAAAAGCAGAAAGTTAATGAGATTGAGGATAGGATCAGGAGGGTCTCCTGAATGCCTTGTTTTCCCCTGACAGTCTAGTAAATCTTTGGTTAGCTGAGTGCTTCTGAAGGAGGAAGCACACTTAAGAGGATTTGATTGAGCCGGATCACTGTTCATCCAGGTGTGGATTAGACAGATCTTCATTACAGAGACCAGTAGGATTTGGCAGTGCAGAGAGGAACCAACTAGTGAACCACACCTGCTGGAGATTCCTTGGTACTCACTCGGAAGTGCAGAGCACCTCATGCCAATGGAAATGAGGTGGTTACCAGTCCTCTCTTTCAGAGTGAGGTAAACACTATCTGTAAAAGGAACTTTCCTTTATTGTGGTGGAAGAAATAAATTTTACATCTCCCTAGAAATTATCTCTTTTTCTAGCCTAAGCCTGCAAAGTCTAAAATGACTTTGCTCTTGCATGAGCTCCTCCCATATCCATGAAACTTGAGTCTTAAATAGGCTGTCTGAGGGCCCCATCACCCCCACCCAGGGCTTTTCAAAATGGTTTTCTCCAGGGACAGGAGAGTGTCTCATCCAAAACCTAAATGTTTATCAATCTTTTTTTCAAGGATATATAAATCCCCTGTTCAAGACACAAATCATAAATATGAAAACAGGCTTTCCCTGGGGATAACTTGCAATAGTATATAGCTGAATTTCCTCTTGAACAATGGGCACTGCCTGTAGTCAGAAATAGGGCATTGATCTAGGAGGGATGTGAGTTTGATCTGATGCAGACTTCGGGGGCCTGGCCAATTACCCACTCCCCCTCATATAGCTTGTCTTAAGTTCTTTGCTCATCAGTTCCTTTACAAGGGTCCTCCATTTCAAATGATTGCCCCAAAACTGTGCCAGAGGACAGTTAGACTGGATATTACAAAGCCCTTCCTCACGGAAAGGGTGATTAGACACTGGAATGGACTGCCCAGGGTAGCGGTGGAGTCCCCATCCCTGGAAGTGTTGAAGAACAGAGTGGATGTTGCACTTAGTGCCATGGTCTAGCTGATGTGTGGTGTTAGGTCATAGGCTGAGCTTGATGATCTCAGAGGTCTTTTCCAGACTCAATGATTCTGTGATTCTGTGATGACATTAACAAGAGGCAGCACACTCAGTGCCAGCATTAGTATTTGCATGTATCTCTTACACACCAGCAAGGCTTCCAAGCTGGCTGATGGGTTGTTGTGTTTGTTTTCAGTAGGATGGACATTTCACATCATCCCTCAGGTGCTTAAAAATTGTCTTCATATGACTGGAAATCCAGCATGTTGGCAGTCCCATTTTTAATACAATTAGCATAAGGTTCCAATGGCCCAAACACGGGTCCATTCTGTTTCTACTTCTTTTTCAGAATACAAATTTGTACTAGTATGTGAACTGATATTGCTCAAAAAAAGAGGGGGGCAGAGCTGAATAAATACACAATTTAGAGATTAACTATACAGGTGTTTGCACTATATAAATGAAAACCAAGGATACAGACTGACTCTTATACAACTGAGCCTTCTTCTTCCCTTCCCCTCCCCTGGTCTCCCTTCCCTTTTAAATAATGTCATTTACAACACAGGACATATTTTTACAAAAAGGTTGATTAAGCAAACAATTTTGGTTCAACAGAGTCTTTTTTAACATGTCCTACATAACCTCTGGAATCTTAGAATTTCTGTTTTAAATTTACTTCATTTTCTTTATGTTGATTACTTCAAAATGTATTAGAATAAAAGGAACTATATAAAAAAATGTAAGAGAGTAAAAACTTGATCATGGCTGTGTGGTAATAACTGACTGAAAATTCTCCATGCGCATTCTTAAAGAAAATTTCAATGAAGAGAAGAATGCTGCCAAAGCTGTTCATATAAAAGAGGGGTTTTTTTCTGTTCAGATTTCAGAATACAACTGAAGTCTTGTGAGGAAGAATTAAACCCATTTCCTACAGGAGGAACTCAAGTTCCACGAGAACTACAGCAATGATTATTACTTCCATCATTCTTCTGAATATTCGTACAAACCCCAAAGTTATTCCTGCATCTTAGGGCTGCTTTGGCTTTAGAGAAGCTAGAAGTAAAAGCCTCTGTGTAGAGGTCTGAATGGCTTGAGATCAATGGCAGATTAGAACATTCTCGCATTAAATATAATTCTCATCTTCATGGGTCTGACCCAAGTCTTTAACTTTACTTAAAACAACATTGCAGAAGCAGTAAAACTTTTAAGGCATTTCAAATGTCTTTTGTGCCTGGTCTATAGCTTGTATATATCGCTCAACTTAGGCCAAGAAGAAAATTATTTCCTTGGGGTAACGACCATTGCCTTTATACTGATTACCTGCTCGGTCTTTATTTGGTGTTTAATGACATGACTGTACCATTCTTTGCTTCCAACGTAAGAAAGCTGAAGAACCGTGTGGGAAACCTCCAGCTCTGTGTTGTCCTTGGAATTTTATGTCCATTTTAAATAAAATTCCAGTGTGGACTTATCTATCTAATTTGAAATAGTATTATTTGTCATGCCAGAATGTGTATTTAGTGCCTGAAGTCTAGCCAGACACAGTTTAAGGTCTGACTTGGATATTTTAGAAGGATTTATTTGCTACAGTTTTTCTTTCAAAAACCTTATTAGGTATTTATTCCATAGCTTAAGGAATGTGGTCTACATTTTAAAATAGGGCATATAAGAGAAGGTGCCTCCATTCCTTATGAGAACAATTTCATGCAGACAGGAAACAAGCAAGGCTGTCAGCACAAACAGCTTTGAGAGGAGTGTGGTGAAAGCGGCACCACCCTTATGTTTGATGTGAAGACTGTGACTCAGATGCGTGTCTGAGTCACAGTTTCTCCCTCCCCTTCCTCTGGCCAGGGACGGTACTGATGTTCTGTTGGTGCCTCGGAGACATAAATGATAATATTCCCTCCATGCTGTAGAAACTAAAGAAACAAAAGATTCCATGTCATCACTGTCCATGAGGACTTGCTCTGGGTAGTCTGACTAGGGATGAAAAGAAGCGGCATGACTAATAGCAAAGTAAATGCTAGAAGCAGAGACTAGTCAGTGCAGGTTCTCCCTGCAGTCAGCAGAGGATGACAGGCTTCCCCAGAACATGATTCAAAGCAAGACACTACACTAGAAGATATGAGTTTGTGTGGGAGTACATGTGTCTTACAACAGACAGCGTGTCCATTAGAACAATCACAGCACATTCTGTCTAGCAGTGGTTAAATTTTATATGCCAATAATGATTGAAATCTAAGGATTAGTAGAGGCAAGCAGTAAGCCCAACATATTCAGACAAGATTTAATTGCTTTGAAGAACATCCTGATTAGAGTCAACAAATCAATACACAGCAATGTAGCTGATATCTATGATAAGACACTGCCTGCTGAAAGATGTGTTAGCATTAGTACATTGGGAAATTCTCCCATTTAATTAGGTTTGCAAAATAATAGCAGACATTTTTTCAATATTGAGAATACCTAGGAAAGCACGTAGTCCTTCCTTCTGGTCCTTCCCTAGCTTCCACTGGTCCTCCCACTCCTATGACACATTAAAGTCTCCAGTCATCTCTTTCTTTGAATGAGGAGGTGTTCCTGCATTTTTGATTGCTCCATTTGCACAAACAAGCTGCCTTGTTAGTTAATTACAATGCAAATGCTGTTTCATTTTGGCTTGTTTTCTAAAAAAAAATATGGTTTTTTACTTTCAGTTGCTCTTCTTCAGTTACAAATGCCTTTGACAGCCACACGTTTTATGATTTTTCCTGGTTTTCTGCACCTAGGACTCTGGTTTATTCTTGAGTCTTCCCCAACTTTGTGGAATACTTTTTCGAACTGTAGAGTTGAGGCATGAGATCCTGCTGGTTCACATATTGGTCTGGTAATCAACATAGGTAACAACTGAAATGATTGCTTTTCAACGCTACTTGGAATAAAAAAATCCATTACAGTTGCCCCAGAGTCAATGGGACATGGATTTCTTCTGTTGACTGACAGATTAGTAATCATACCAAATTAATTTATTGAGATAGTAATAAAAGGAAATAAATAAAAGCAAATAATAAATTAAAAAATTAATAAAAGGAACTAAGCCCAAGAATAAATTGGAACTGAATTACTAGTCATAATATAATAATAATGAAGTTAAATAAATAGGAAAAATAAGCATCTAATGTGCAGATAGAATATTCATCTCAACTCAAGAATAAAAGTTACTCTTATTTACAGCCAAAAAAAAAGATGACCTTTCACAGTCTGTAATTACAAATTGGTTATGTTTTCAAAGCTTTCTAATATAGTAGATTCATAGATCTTATTGTTTTGATCTGTTTATTAATCAGTTGCTTAATCCTTTCTAAAAGTTATTTTCCTGTGTGCTATCTAAGCTCCACCTTTTATGAGGAAAAAGGCTGGTCTCAAGTCAGATTTCTCTCACATGAGCCAGGGTTTTACAAGTCAGCTTGATCACGCAATGAAGAAGGTGACTCATCTTCTAATCCAGAAAAAGAAGTAGTATTAGTCCTGATCTGATTTGGATAATCCTGATCTGTTTATTTCACTAAAAGTTTTTCAGATCTTATCTCAAAGTATAGGATGCAATTTGCAGGTATCAAAAAAGTCCAGGAATGCTTTGGAAGACAACAGAATAGATTGTGGAAAGAGCTGAAATCACTAGAGTGACAAGGGATAGCTGTTGAATGAGCAAAACACATTTTGATAGTCCTGCTCCTTATTGTTTCTATTCAGGACTTTAGTGCTTTAGAGCTTCCCTCCCCGCAAAAGTGGAAAACCTAAGCTGTATTTCATCATTTGCCCTACAGCATTTGACCCCTATGTGCAACTTCCCAGCAGAGTATCTGAATCATCTACCTGTGTACATCTTTTAAAGACAAGTAAACACTTAGGGCAAAGATATGCCGGTCTGAGAGAACTCAGGATTTACTGAGCTCAGAGAGATATACACATCTGCAGAATATCCTTGTTTCTTTGTGTAGAGTCTGTTTACTGATTATATTTTACATCAGATAAAATGTGTAAAGGCAATTTATCAGCTAGCAAGGGAACTGAGACTTTTCTCCCAAGCAATTCGGGCTATTGTCAAGACTGAATATTACAGGTGACTTCATTATACATTTACAAATATGTAAAGGGCAGATGTCAGGAGGATGGAACCAGGCTCTGCTCAATGTCATCTAATGATAGGACAAGCAGCAATGAGTGTAAGCTGGAACATAGGAGGTTCTACACAAGTATGAGAAGGAACTTCTTCATGGTGAGTGTGCCAGAGCACTGGAATGGGCTGCCCAGGGGAGTTGTGGAGTTTTAGACATCTGGAGATGTTTAAAACCTGCCTGGACATGTTCCTGTGTGAATGGATCTAGGTGATCCTGCTGTGGCAGGAGGATTGGACTAGATAATCTTTCAATGTCCCTTCCAATCTCTTACGTTCTATGGTTCTGCGATTCTGTGTGATTCCTTCAGCTTCTTTCCTCTAGACTATGAATTCACCAGTGTGGAACAGCTACTGCAGGAGACCCTTGGATGCTGTTTCACTTCCTAACAGTTTGTAGACTTGTGAACAAGACATTCTCACAGAAAGTAGGAGACGGATTCTGAAACCTTGCAGGTATGAGTTACTATATGCAAAGAAATGCAAGGTCCCACTGTAACTACATGTTCATCCTCCAGAAGCAATTTCACAAGGAAGAGCAGCACATCAACACTCTGTATAAACTCTTCAAGTCAGAGCAGCTGCACGTTTATACCTATCCTTCTTGAGACAAATCAGGGTTGTAAAGGAAAGCAGCTTTTCCACCATTAACATCAACGGTGCTTGACACTACAACTCACCTTTCCAAGGTGTTCTGTTACACGCTAGTTTAGATAGACTCCTACCCAAGAGAATTGGCTTTGAAATGAAGTGATCCCACATAGTAGAATTTATATCCTTCTAGATATATTGTACAGAGAACCTAGAGGACATAAAATTATTATAGGTCCCGTCTGCAAGATTCTGCAGTGCTGGCCATGGTAGTCTCCAAGATCTGCATAAAGGAGAAGTTTTAATGCCTCATCTTGAAAATCAACATACTGTACAGAGACATATAGAGCAGAAACAGAAATAGGTAAAGCACTCAGATTCTACAGTAACAAAAGTGTCTAAATAACAAAGATTGAGAAATATTTTCAATAGAGCTTAATAAGTAATGCATATCACAGATTCACAGAATTATTGAGGCTGGAAAAGACCTCTGAGATCATCAAGTCCAGCCTATGGCCTAACATCTTCACATCAGCTAGACTAGAGCACTAAGTCCCACATCTACTGTGTCCTTCAACACTTTCAGGGATGGTGACTCCACCACTGCACTGGGCAGTTCATTCCAGTGTCTGATCTCCCTTTCCATAAAGAAGGGCTTCCTAATAGCTAACCCAGCCCTACTCTGGCACAGCTTCAGGCCCTGCCCTCTCATCCTGTCACAAGTTGCCTGGGAGAAGAGCCCTGTTTATTTGAAAACCTTCAAGTTACTACAACCCCTTCTAAATAGGACAGAGGAAACATTATAGCCTTTGAGTTTGCAGGAAGCAGAAGTTGTAGAACACCTGGAAAGCCTTTGTCATTTAGATAATCGGGTTCGTAGGCTGCAGAAAATGTTTGAGATTTTTTTTATTTTAAATGGAAAAGTAAAATGTCTTGCTAGCCTGCATTTGTGATGCTAAATCACTTATGGTGCTGTCTTACAGGAAACCTGCCTTTACTGCCTTACTCCTTTGCCTTTTACACTCAACTTTTGTAACACTTTACACTGCCCAAGCCTTTGTTTGTCCAGTCTGCATGGATTTGTGGTTCATAGTGAAATGATTACGCCTTTTTCAAATGGGAATAGAGAGGACCTATGCTTGGATATAGGAGCACAGTAAAATACAGTAAAATCATGAATACAGTCATATACGATCCTATGCCTCAAATTTCCATTTTAATCTTGTCATATATGAGCAATAAAAAAACTTCTCCTGGGGGAGAAAAAAGTTGTTATTATTGACATTTAAAATTAAGAACATCTAGTACACAAGGGAGATGCTCACACCATCCCAATGCATCATGCAGGTTGGTGTGCTTACAGATTATTCTTTTGTATTAAATACATCAGCAGTTACTATCCTTCCAGGAAAGGTGATCTCATTTCTCCTGAACCGCTGTGATAGGCACTATATAATGACTTGGGTAGGGGTGGATCCTGAAACCACTTGAACATGAAGATGGCAAATATTAAAAGCAGGGCTGAACATATTGCAATAAAGTAATCTGTGGCCTCTTGGAAAGCAGAAAATATCTTCTGCAATTTGGCAAAAGTGGATGTAGAAAGTGAGACCTTCTTTCTGTTCCAAGAGTTTAGAGAAAATTTTGCGTTCAAAAATTAGTACAGTTGATAGGTGACTGAGATGAAAACTCAGCTGCTGAGTCTTTCCAGAGCTAAACCTGGGGATTTTGCTTGGAAAAATCCATGTAGGGTATCCAAGCCAGAGTAGCTGTATGTTTGTGACCATTTTCAAAAGAAAGGGGTGGAGTTAGACAAAGTCAGCACAGGTGTTGCAGCCACTGCTCATTAACCTCACCAAACAGCGATGGGAAATCAACAAATGAGGACATCCCCACAGAAATTCAAAGTCAAACTGGTAGTAAGAAGTCTAGACTGACAGGTTCTGACAAGTTGGGAGGGTGTTGCTAGAAAAGCACAGGCATGTACACAGCTCAAAGCTAAGGGGCTTACTTCTTTCATGCTTCCCTCCTCCATCCCATTTTCTCTCCACAAGAACAGTTAGTTTATTTCATCTATGAGAAACTGATTTGTGGGGTGGATTTACTTCCAAAGGTATGAGGGAGCCAGAAGCATCAAGTAGAAGGAGAAAAGCTAAGAAGCTAACTAACTTAAGAAAAAAAATCTGGTTTGCAAAAGGAAAAAATGACCATGTAAATTAAAGAAAAAAGAGAGTACAGCACAAATTGAATGTTGGATTCACTCTGGAGGAGACGGCAAGCAGTTCCTTAGTGGCACTTTTTAGTATACGGATTACTGGAAATAGCATTACTTCTACTCTGGCTCATGTCAAGGATAGCAACTACAACTTTTGCTCTGTGTTGTGGCTAGGGCCATATACATTAAACAGAGGCATATCAGGAAGAATACTCAGGTAAAAGGGACATAGATGGAGAGAAATATGTTGAAGTAAAAGTGTAAAGTTCATAGAAGAGGAGTCCACAGGCTTGGATCTCATTTAAACTATATTCACTTTCACAGAGTAACAAAAGGGGCAAAAAGACCTCTGAGCTATCAAGTCCAGCCTATGACCTGACACCACCACATCAGAGTTCCAAGTGTCATATCCAGTCTGTCCTTAAACACCTCTAGAAATGGGGACTCTACCACTGCCCTGGGCAGTCCATTCCAGTATACGATCACCCTTTCCATAAAGAAGGGCTTCCTAATATCCAACCTAACCCTCCCTTGGTGCAGCTTCAGGCCCTGCCTGGTCTAGGGTGGGGTGTCCTTGCCCATGGAGGGGGGGGTTGGAACTGGATGATCAGGTGGTCCCTTCCAACCCAGAGTGATTCTGATTGTATAACTTCTCCAGTGAA
>JAOXOE010033443.1:0-10214 GCA_028565055.1 Phoeniculus purpureus
CAGGTGCTTAGAACTTCTAGCAAACAATATGGATGTGTTCCTGTGTGACTTGGTCTGGGTGATCCTGCTGTGGCAGGGGATTGGACCAGATAATCTTTCGAGGTCCTTTCCACTCCCTAATGATTCTATTATTCTATAAGCTGGGTCATCCCCATCACCTTCCACACCAGAGAAAGGCAAAGAGAGAATGAAATCCAAACCCTCGGCCAGGAGCTGGTGGGAGCTGCTCTCCAGCAGCAGAACAAACCGCTGTTAGCACTGGTATGATAAAGGACGGAGTTAAAGAGGAGCTTCCCTCTCTTTTCTCCCTTTTGTTCTCTTCTTTCACCCCGCTCGCTAGAGCAGCAGCAGAGCAGTGTTAGAGTTGCATTTAAATTAAAACAATCCTCCGGCCCAGAGAGCAGAAACACAACAGAGCCATCCATTTCCAGGAGAAAACGGGGCAGGAAACCCAGCTAAGATTTATACAGTTATTCCTCCGTAATTATCCAGAAGAGAGAGAAAGCCCACGGGTCAGCGCGATCTCATTCATTATCACACTGCTGCCTTTTTCAGCTTTAATTTTGTTTTACACTTCTGCAATCCCCTGCCTGCGTCCAGATTACCAGGGACGTGCTGGGGGAAATGGAAGGAAGCCGCTGATACTGGGGTGGAAGGCAGCTCTCCCCAGCACCTCGGCCGCGTGGACGGTGGCCACCCGGCACGGTGGCAGCGAGGCCAGGTGCCCGAGGACGATTGTCACTCGCTGGCAGATGCTGGGGCTGTAATCTAGTGGAAGGAAATTAAGAATGAAATGAAAAGTAATTCAAGGAGAAGACGGGGGAAAAATAAGGAGCCCTTCGAGCTCCAATACTTTAATTTGCCTTTTGCTGTAATTGCTTTATTCACACAGTTCGTCATCCTCTAAAAAGCTTCCTGGGCTATTGGTGTCACTTGTGTTTACGGTAGGAGAAACACACTGGAGGCTCTGAGCTGGTAGCCCAGCTGGTAGCCGGCTGCCATTCCAGGGATGCCCACAGCCTTCAGATACCAGCAGGACACTATGGGGTCCCATTCCTGTTCAGCCTCAGGGGGACTTCTCCACCTGCAACTGGTGTAACTGGGGCAAGAAAAGCATGAGACCTGCCGGGGTCTCTAGTCCTCATCCCTCCTGGTCCCAGGCTTCACCAATGTTGGAACCACCTTCACCATCCCCCACCATGGCAGGAGTTCCAGGTCCCCTCACAGTGGGAACCCAGGGCCCCTTAGTTCCCCCATTGATCTGCACTGGTTTTATGGGATTAGAGAGAGAGGGATGGGGAGCCAGCAGGCAGCAAGCTCCCGTGATGAACTCTTTGAGGAGTTCACTCCAGGCTGAAACGGATGGACTGAAGACAAATTAGAAGGGGGAAGTCTGTAGAGGAAAGACACTGCTCTGAGGCAGAGAGAAGCAATATATTTGATTAATTACCAGTGTCCTCCTGAGAGGAGCAAAGGAGCAGCAGTAGGGATGGAGGCCTGGAAGAGACCAAGAACTAGAGGAGCTTCAGTCCTGAACTGCTCTTCAGACCTGGGTCCCAGGCTGGGGCTTGAGCCAGGAGCTGTGGCTGCTCTCCACCCAAAACCCCACCTGGAGCTTTTCTGACCTTATGAAATCACCAACTGCAAAATATGAATCTGAACCAGGCAATAACCACCCCCCACACCCAGGGCAGGAATAAGAACGTGCTGAGCCTGGGGGAAGCAAATCAGCTTCAGATACTGCAAAACATTCTGACGGCCGGGGACAAGGGGGCACAGAAGTTCGGTTTCTGCAGAGGCAGCAGATTCCCAGGGGCTGGGGCGGCAGAGGGCATCAAACACCCTGAAGTCCCCAACTTCACGGGTGCCTGAGAACAAAAGATGCTGCTTAGCGGAGACGTCTTTACAACAGTGTCCAACGCTCATTAAAAGAGCTAATGGAGATCTCCTTTTATTTTAAGGCCTCAGACTTTCTAGGACACTGTCACGTGTGCAGATGAGCTCAGGCCAGAGCACGTACAGATAGGAACTGAGTTTTATGGCCATGATTTGCTGCTTAATTAAAAGATCCTCCTCTTGAATTACTGCAACTCAATCTGGGTGCTCAGGGCTTTAACTGGCACCCGCGGAGGACACAGCCCTGAGCAGACTGAAGGGATGACAGTGATTTAGGCACCAGATAGCAGCACTTGTCCTTCTTCCCAGCAAATCAAGATTGGTTTTGATTTTTAAGGAGTCAGAGCTGGTGTCCTTGTACCTCCAGCAGGACGGCAGGGGCAGGCTGTGACAGGCACTTCCCAGAGAGATGAGAATGGGATTTTCCATACCTTGTTTTAAGATCCTCCAGCACCGCAAAGAAGCAGTATTTTCCTCGTGGGGCTACGGGGGAACAACCCGCAGCAGCGGCACTGAGCCTCATGGATGGAGCAACCACAGCAGGATTGGCTTGAGCGGCTCTGCAGCCCAATTTGAGCAAAGTTCACACGAGAAGCCACGACAAATCAATATTTTTAATATTCTTCCATCTGGAGATCAAGCTTAAAAACTTCTTCCTAGAGTCATTAATCACAGCGTACAATAAAAACAGCGAGCGATGCGTTCCGCTGAACGTTGAGGACGCGATGCCAAGTCCTTTAATGGCAGCGTGAAGTGCCTCTGGAGCTCTACCCCGTGAGCTGTGGTTTCCAAGTCCATCATGGCATCGATTCACAGACTTTCCAGCAGGAAAGACTGAAGGAGAGGACACTGGATAGTCAAGCTGTGATGAGGAAATTAGGAACTCGGATAGGAAAGCCATATTCCATCTGAAGGCTCCCCAGCAAATAAAAGGGGCTTTGACTCCAGCTCTCTTAGGACAAGACCATTTTACAGTAGCTCTGCAGGTAATTAATGGTCGTGTCAGGGCTGTTTTACGCTCCCAGAGCAGCGCGTGCAGGAGCTGGATTGTTGTACTTTAGCTCACTTAGAAAGGACACCACTTAGAAAGCTCCAAAAATTAAATCTCCTTGTTTCCCACCACACAGATCCAGCTCTTAGAAACGGCAGCTTTAGCGTGGAACGAAGCAGAATGGAACGAGACATCACTGGGGTGAGCCCAGAGGGAAAAGAGCAGCTCAGTCGCCTCTTTTAAAGTTCCTAACAAGCACTCGCTGGATCTGGATTGTTTTGTCAACTAAATGTCTTTGGCACCTAAAAGCACCTCAGAACATCTTCAACACCTCTTCAACAATAGCGTGAAGTCTCGCTGGAAGTGTTTGAGCCCATGACGCTTTTTACACAGCGGTGACAAGACCCAGTAGTCTTCCCAACGCCACAGTTCAAGCAGAGTGGGAAGGGCAGAGCAATTCTCCTTGGAAACATCCAGCAACTTGCCCGTCTCTGGAAGGTCAGGCAGTTGAGTGCACGGGGGCAGTGAAAAGCTGTTTCATCACAGGTATTTTCTCAAGGTTGGTTGGTGTCTGAGTGCGAATGTTCCAGAAGGACAGGGAACTGCTGGAAAGAGCCCAGCACAGAGCCACAAGGAGGATGAAGGGAGTGGAGCATCTCACTGATAAGCAAAGGCTGAAGGAGCTGGGTCTCTTCAGCTGGGAGGAGACTGAGGGGTGACCCCACTGATGGTTATAACTATGGACAGGGCGAGTGTCAGGAGGATGGAGCCAGGCTCTGCTCAGTGGCACCCAATGATAGGACAAGAGGCAGTGGGGACAGGCTGATGGTTCCATGGAAACATCAGGAGAAACTTTTTCCCTATGAGGGTGACAGAGCCCTGGCCCAGGCTGCCCAGAGAGGTTGTGGAGTCTCCTGCTCTGGAGACTTTCAAAACCCCCCTAGATGTTCCTGTGAGAGCTGTGCTAGGGGATCCTGCTCTGACGGGGGTGGGTTGGACTGGATGATCTTTCAAGGTCCCTTCCAACCCTGAACAGTCTGTGATTCTGTGACAGTGCTCAAAGTAAGAGAAGGGAGCTGGTGACTCCTGGAGTATGAACTGGCAGCTGCAGCTCTCACTACCTGATGCAGCCTGAAGCAATGACTACGCTGATCCCATTTGGGACTTCTCACCCCTCCTGGACTAAAAGGGCTAATGGGACATTGGTTTGGCCCATTTTTTTTTATTTTAGCCACTCTGCCAAGAAAAATGGCAAAAAGGAGAACTGCAGGAAAAGTAATCCTTTGTGTAATGCAGACGTGGCTGTCAGAGAAAGGACCCAAACCCACCAGGGCAGCACAGAACCATTTTTAGTCTCAGATAACCTTAACTGGATTCCTGCTTGGTAAGGAGACTATTGTTTAGGAGCTTATTTACCATCCATCAACCTACTTAGCTCCATCCTTGACTTCATCCCCAGCAAAGAGGGCTAAAGAATGAGATTAATCCCTTTCAAGAGAGGATCAAAAGAGTTCAGGCATCATTATCCATCTTGTCAGAGAAGAGAAACCACTTCACCAGCCAGATAATAGAAACAAGGTGTTAAAACTCTTTGTCTGCTTTTCTCGCTCTCCCTCATAAAAGCTGGAAGATCTGCAACTTCGTCAAAAAAAGTAAAGTTATAAACAAGAACAGGAGAATTGTTCGAGTCAGCTTCGCTCTCTGTTGGTTCCTGCAACGTCTCATCTCCCTGCGAGCGGGGAGCAAACGTCCCGATGAAATCATCCTAAACCTTCCTGCATTTAAACGCTGGGTTTTAGAGTTAATAATAAGGTTAAAAAAAGTCCAGGCTGCTGCTTTTAAAGCAGTGTAACTGACTTCATCTGAGGACACAATCCCTTTGTCAAAGGGACCAAACAGGCTCAAGGACAGTCAAGGACAACTCATGATTTAGGTTAACGGTTGGACTCTGTGATCTTGAAGGTGTTTTTCAACCTAAATGATTCTGTGATTCTATGTTAGTATCGTCAAATCACAGAATGTGTTGGGTTGGAAGGAACCCCCAAAGGACATCTAGTCCAACCACCCCTACACCAAGCAGGGCTATCTAAGAGCCCCAGCCAGCCTGACCTTGAATGGCTCCAAGGATGGGGCCTCCACCTCCTCTCAGGGCAGCCTGTTCCAGGGATCCCCTACCCTCAGATTCAACAACTTTTTCCTCCTGTCCAGCCTCAATCTGCCCTTTTCCATCTTCACACCATGACCCTTCATCCTATCATTCCCCGACCTTGGACACAGCCTTCCTCAGCCTTCTGACAGCCCTTTTCAGGGGATGGAAGGTTGCTGTAAGATTCCCTCAGGAGTCTTCTCTCCAGGCTGAACAACCCCAACTCTCTCAGCCTGTCCCCAAAACAGAAGGGCTCCAGCCCTCTGAGCATTTCTGTGGCCGCCTCTGGACCTGCTCCAACAGCTCCACATCCTTCTGCTGTTGGGGGCTCCAGAGCTTGAATGAATGTGACTCCATTCACAGACCTCCCAAATCTTTACCTGCCTTGCTCTCTATCACTAATCACTCAGTGCCATCCTCAACATCAGGAGGTAATCCAGGGTAAATTAGATCCATGCTGCTAGGTGAGGTCGTTTCCTGGCTTCTTCATCCTCTCATGGGGTGAAGGGCTCATCATAGAATCATTAAAGATGGAAAAGATCTTTGACAATCATCAAGTCAAACTGTCAGCCCAACGCCACCATGTCCTGAAGTGCCATGTTGTCCAGTCCCTAGAAGGTCCCCTCGGAGCCTTCTCCTCTCCAGGCTGAACAACCCCAACTCTCAGCCTGTCCCCGTAAGATCATCTGTGTCCAGGCAAACAAAGCCGAGCAGAGCAGGAACACGGGCTCAGCTTGCCAAGGGAGGCAAAGCCAAATCTTCTGAAAGCACCAGCCCCCTCCATGGCAGTTTAGGGCTCCTTGGGACTATGGGACACAGGACTGGGATTGTGGGCAAAGCAGACTAGCTCCCTTGGCCAAAAACCCTACGGGGTGTACAAAAGGCCCCCCAGATCCAGGCTGCTGCTTGACACCCGCAGCCTCAGCCATGCTCTTTACAAGCACCTTTTCCCAAGCAGTAAAATGAACCCGAGCATCTAGATCCCGGAGAACCACCTTCACTAGACAAGAGTAATTGCCTGTCCTCCCTGCAGGAGCACCTCCCTGATGGGGAAACCTATTTCCCTGCAAACCTTTCTCCCAAAGCCCAGTGTTTTCTATAAAGGTGTCCATTATGCTAAACAGATGTTTTAAGGATAATAACCGCGGCCGTCTTCCACCCACAGCTCGGAGTGTTTTCAGAGCTCTTACATCAATCATTTAGGGGTTATTAAAGAAAATTCTCCCTTTTTACCGGTTAACACTTTAAATTTCCTCTTTGTTTTCCGCCTCACACATTCCTGCCCAAATTGTCCTATTTTGTCTCGGTCTGAAGCCCATTTGCAGCACAGAACAACCCGTTAGACCCTGGAGAGGAGGAGAAGTAAAGAGGGCAGAAATAACCTTTACAAATCACCAAATAAAGGGGTACCCAATCCGCTTGCCTTGCGAGGTGGAAGGACAGGGAGTGGGGTGAAAAGTGCCTTCTGCGCCACAGAACGGTAAAAATTAAGGTTGACATTCAAGTTTTCAATTCAGCTGGGCATTTTGGAGCCTTCGGGAGATGTGTGCCCTGCTGCGACACACAGCAAATGGACCCTTAAGTGTCCCAAACCCCAGCTTACCATTTGTCCCAGTTTGAAAAGACAGACGTTCCCAATTGCACCACATTAAGGGGGTGATCTATACTTTGCCTTCCATTGAGAGGAAAGGTCAGAACGCACCAAATATTTCTCAAAAACTAAAATACAAACTCCACTACTGACTCACACGAACCTCCACCCGCAGTCACCCTGCTCTACGGGAACTTGGGGGGCTTTAAGTTAAACCCCAAGGTGGTTGGTTTGTTCTTTCTTTCTCCTGAACAAAGAGCGACTTGGTAAATTCACTGTAAAAAGCATCACTCTGGAGTAAACTGGGTTGAACTGGGCGGTGTTGACGTTGATCCAGAGTAGACTTAAGTAACGTGGAGGTGTCTGAGCCTGGGCAGATGAATAGAGCCCTTGGAGTGCAGGTTGGAACACTGATGGTGAGAGACACCCAGCCACAGGGCAGGGCGCATCCAGTAGTGGGGAGGGCCAAGTGATCTGTCCTGGGGAGGCACCTGCTGCTGCAAAGGTGGGGATGTGGACTGGTGAGATGGGAAGGGAAATGAGGACACCTGCAGCAGAGCTCTTCAGAAGATATGAAAAGTAAGAGACTTCAGAGTGAAAAAGGTCTGGTGTAGGGGGCCAGTTCAGTCCCTCAGATGGAACAGAGACAGTGGCCAGAAAACAGAGAGCAAAGGGTGGAACCAGAGACCAAGATCCCCACTGTCTTGCTGCTGAATCATTAAGGTTGGAAGACCTCCAAGATCACAGAACATTAAGGATTGGAAGGGACCTCAAAAGATCATCCAGTCCAATCAGGACCACCTAGACCAAGTCACACAGGAACATATCCAGGCAGGTTTTAAGTATCTCGAGAGAGGGAGACTCCACAACCCCCCTGGGCAGGCTGTTCCAATGCTCCATCACCCTCACTGTGAAGAAGTTCCTTCTGATATTTGTATGGAACATCCTCTGTTCCAGCTTGCACCCATCATCCAGTCCAACCATCAACCCAACCCCAACCTGCCCACTAAAACCTGACCCCCAGGGCCACACTAACTCAGTGTTTGAACCCCTCCAGGGACAGCAACTGCCCCTCTCCCTGGGCAGCCTGTTCCCACCCCTGACCACTCTGTCAGGGAAGAGATTTCTCCTGATGTCCAACCTAACCCCACCCGGCACAACTTGAGGCCGTTTCCTCTTATGCTATTGCTGGTGAGCTGGGAGAAGAGACCAACCCCAAATGTTCCCATTAGAATTCAGGCAGCCTAAGAGTAAAATCTGGTTTCCCTGATGGCCAGGGAGCAGCAGGTTATCTTCCATGTTCAGTGTCCGGCAATTGAAGCAGCTTTGAGACAAGTACTAGGGACCACAGCTGTGCTCCGAGATGGACACTCTCCATCTCCATGACACAGGAAAGGGTGTTTCTGCAGAGCAGTTTGAGAACATGAACCCCAGCATCTGCACCTCAGGACCACGACAAGCAGAACAGTGCAAAACCCAACTGACTTCCAAGTCACAGTCTCAAACGTTGCTCGGAAAAGAAGCAACTCCTGCCGTAACGTCTCACCCGCTGCACACAGCTCTCCTGAGGAGAGAGCAAGAACAAGCAGTAAGTGCAGATCAAAGAAGAGTAATCTGGTCAGAAGAGACCTTAAGATTGTTAAGTCCAACCACTAACCCAGCACACAGGCTAACTACGGCCCTCACCTCACATCTCCATGGCTTTTCAACCCCTCCAGACCCAGGGACTCCCTGGGCAGCCTGGGGCAAACCCTTCTGGGGAAGAAATTGTTCCTCAGAGCCAACCTCAACCTCCCCTTGGGCAACCTGAGGCCATTTCCCTGATGCAAGAGGCCGACCCTGGAGGTGTTTAAGGCCAGGCTGGATGAGGCTCTGGCCAGCCTGATCTAGGGTGGAGTGTCCCTGCCCATGGCACGGGGGTTAGAACTGGATGATCCTGTGGTCCCTTCCAGCCCTGATTCTATAAAGCCTGTGTTGCAGGTGCTTAGAACTTCGAGAAAACAATATGGATCTGTTCCTGTGTGACTTGCTCTGGCTGGTCCTGCTGTGGCAGGGGGATTGGACTGGATAATCTTTCAAGGTCCCTTCCAAACCCTAATGATTCTATGACTGGCTCCAATCTCTTAGGGAGCTGTTGAAACCAAGGTCTCCCATGGCCTACTTTTCTCCACTTAAACACCCTTCCCTCCAGTTCCCTAAGCTCCATCTCACAGCACTGGTGCTCCAGCCCCTTCACCAACTCAGCTGTCCTTCTTTGGACCAACTGCAGCCTCTCCATGTCCTTCCAGCAGTGAGTGAGGAGCCTAGAACTGACCCCAGGATTCAAGGTGCAGCTTTACCAGTGCCCAGTGCAGGGGGATGATCCCTGCTCTGGTCCTGCTGGCCACACCAGTACTGGCACAAGTCAGGATGCCCTTGGTTGCCTTGGCCACCTGGGCACAGGCTACCCCATCTTCAGATGTTGCACACAAGGAGATGATTCCCACATTATCACAGAGTTCAGGAGAGCCTGCAAAGCTGCAGTAGCGATAAAAAGAGGGTTTGGCTCCAGTTTTCTGACGAAAGGTCAAATATTGGGCTCTTCTAAGCACAGAAACACAAGCTGAAGTCCATCAGCTCTGCTCTCCACTCTAAACCCCTCCAATCCTGGCCAAGTCCAGAACCAGACATGGTGTTTCAGCATCTGCCTACGACAGCTTGAGAACTGGCTGGATTTTAGGTGTTGACTGGGCAGACAGGAAGGACTCCAGTACCCAACCAGACAAGGGCTACTTCTAATTACAGTCACACAAGCAAAGCAACCCCCAGCAGAGCAGCCAGGAACCGCCAGTCACACCTCAGTGAGCAACAGCTATCTGACAGGTCTTAAGTAACTTGACATGATGAAGAGACTAATGACCATATGCTCAGAAAGCTTTGTCAGGAGGAGCACAATAGGCAGCCTGAATCATTTAAATCTAACTGCTTCCAAGTACTGTAAAAAGCTCCACCGAGAAAGCCCTCACAGCCGGCTGCTCACCAAGTTTTTACTCTTCCCAGGTTAAAAGAAGTTTTATATTCTCATTATCACCTGCCCTCCACTAAAATCACCCCTTTTCACCGTAGTGATGAGGTCTATTCTGCTAACAGATTCTCCCACATAAAAGAGAAGTAACATAAATAGGGGAGGAAAGAGCACAACTCCGTAAGCAGCGGCTATTTCCCTGCAATCAGGTAGCCTTGGGGTATCTTCTGCAATTCCTCTCAGCTTGCACCTTGTGAATAACTTTCATAGACTGGTTCAGGTAGGAAGGGACCTCAGACATCACCCAGCTCCAACCCCCTGCCATGGGCAGTGACACCTCTCACCAGACCAGGTTGCCCAGAGCCCCATCCAACCTGGCCCTGAACACTTCTGGGGATGGAGCAGCCACAACTTCCTTGAGCAGCCTGTGCCAGGGTCTCAGCACCCTCAGATTAAAGAGCTTTTTCCTCAATTTACTCTTTTAACAACCCCAGGTACCAGTATAGGCAGAACTGACCTGTTGGAGAGCAGTGTAGGAGAAAGGGACCTGGGGGTCCTGGTGGACAGCAGGATGACCATGAGCCAG
>JAOXOE010033444.1:0-10214 GCA_028565055.1 Phoeniculus purpureus
GCTGCAGCACACAAATTTGGCCTCTTCCTAATCAAAAACAATTGTTAACACACACACTAAAAATAGTCCTGTGTATTCAAAAAGAGTAAGTTACAGATTTGACCCAGAGATTGTATCCTGCTAAATATCTTTTTAGGCAATGGCTTATTGGTTTTAAAAAACCCCAATTTGTTGGATACACAGAATCACAGAACATTAGAGATTGGGAGAGACCTCGAAAGATCATGTAGTCCAATCCCCCTTGCCACAGCAGGATCACCTAGACCAAGTTGCACAGGAACATTTTCAGGTGGGTTTTAAACGTTTCCACAGAAGGAGGCTCCACAACCCCCCTGGGCAGCCCCTTCCAGTGCTCTGTCACCCTCACTGTAAGGAAGTTCCTTCTCATACTTATGTGGAACCTCCTATGTTCCAGCTCACACCTATTGCCCCTTGTCCTATCATTAGATGACACCGAGCAGAGCCTGGCTGCATCTTCCTGATGCTCAGCCTTCACGTATTTATAAACATTAATAAGGTCACACATCAGTCTTTGTTTCTCCAAGCTAAAGAGTCATATCACAGTAGTGATTCCACTTATATTCTTAGCGAAATCTGGGACTATGAAAGGAGCTGACATAACAGTTTTAGAGTGGATTATAGGCTACAATTCTATAACCAGAGCTATGTAGACATTGGACAGATTTCAAGCATTTAAATATTCCTTCCTCCAATAGCAATTTCAACATTCTAGTTGTGGCAGCATACCTGTCATGATTTTATACAGGTACAACATAGAAAATAACACACACACACACAAATACAAACATGCAGAAATATTCCCTTTGTGAGAAATATATCTCCCTGATTTGCAATTTTGTGTTAATACTGGTGCTACGACATGGGCATCTAAAACATCTATCAAGACTAACACTGTGACCTTTAAAAGTCTTGTAAACTTATAATCGATGACACCATCTTTGAGACCCTGACAAACGGGAAGAAATTTTCCAAAAAACTAGTCTTGCAACGCTTAAACTGAGAAGCAGACAAGGGTACAGACGGAATTGAGTGCTGCAGCATGCAAGAATAATTTGTCACTGTGTGTCTTAAATGTAGTGAAATATTGAAAAAAGGCTTTTCCTTTTACAGCTTTTTAGCACGAGAGATATCTATGCGCAGTGTAATTATAGCAGCCTGACTAAATACAGAAACTCACCCGTCTTAAAAGGACATGGGGCTGAGGTATAAGATGCTTCAACAGGTGCTATTGCACATTTTGGAATGAACATGTATAAGTTCCTCTGTATATTAAATTTTAAAATGATTAATTAAATTTGGATGGGCAATTCCCTGAATGCAGTAAGTTCCTTGCTCTTTAATGACTATATTTTATTAAAACGTTCCTTAAAATCACAAGCACTGAAGGCACAACCAAAAATGCAGTCACTCATGAAAGTTAAGAGACTCCAACTAAGCAAATGCAATACAGGGTTGAGTTGTCAGGAGTTTGAAGGCGTTACATCCCCACAGTCCTTCCTTCCTTTTCCTCATTAGCTTGAGTTTCTCCAGGACGTATAAACCAGACCCAAACTGGGACTGTATCTTGAAGTTAAGCTGTTCTGCTGGGCCTTTCCATGCCAGCATGTCTCCACACCTCCTCAGATATGCCAACCACTTGCAGGTTTTCAGACTTCCTTTCAACTTTCACTCTCCACTGGCAAAATAAGCTCCTCAGCATCTTGAAAATGAGGAAGAGGGTCTTTTAAGCTGACAGCTGCTTCCACTCTCTTTGCAATATATACCAAGATGATCTCATTTGAGAAGCCACTGTGATCTTTGGATCTTTGTGGATTTAAAATCGATTAAAATATTCATGCAGGAAAAAAAAAATCCAACACTACACTTTTTCTTACATTTGTTGTTGACTTAGTTAAGTTGAAAAAGACAAAGTTTCACTGTCTTTTTTTGTTTAACATTAATCTAATACTTTGTCATTCTCAGATCTCATCACTCTTAGGTCATTAATACACATGTAGCTTATCATGTTCAGTGCCTTAGAGCCAAGTCAGTGGGGTTTGGAAGGTCTGTGGGGTGGAAGGAAATCCAGCAATGGTGAATTTAGGTAATGGGACACACTGATAATAGAAAAGATCAATGATATTGATGTGAAGGGCTCCCTTTGTTTTCTCCTCAGTGCACCCTTTTTGAGTACTCCTGGTTATCCCTCTAGTAAAATTTGCCCTAACCCATCTCAGAGAAACTGCCAACATCCAGCCTAATGCCAAAGGAGTTCTGCACTGTCCTCCAGTAGCAGCAGTCCCACCCACTGCCTAGTGCCTAACAGGAGGCAAAGAGAGATGCCTCTCACTAGACAGTTGATTTAGGCTTTTTTTCACAAAGACATCTGTTGTTCCAAATGGCCCTAGAGTTGTGACTTAACCACAGCCAGCAGCTCAGCCTTACTGAGCTGCTCTCTTACTGCATCCCACAGTGGGATGGTGGAGAGAACTGAAAGAGTACAGGTGAGAAGACTTCATGGGTTGAGATAACAGATTAAAAACTGAAATAAAAATAGCATAGCATCAACAACTGTAATGATAATGAAAACAACACAGAGAAATAAATAAACCCCCAAAAAGGTACGTGATGCAAATGAAAAGAACTGCTCACCACCAACTGACAGATGCCCAGCCAGTCACTGAATCATGGAATTGTTCAGGTTGGAAAAGATCTTCAAGATCATTGAGTCCAACCATAAACTCAGCTGTTCCAAGTCCACCACTAAACCATGTCCTAAGCTCCTGATCTACACAACTTCTAACCATGCTCAGGGATGGGGATTCAACCCCCTCCCTGGGCAGCCTGTTCCAATGCCTGATGACTCTTCCAATGTAGTTTTTCCCCCATGTCTAGCCTAAACTTCCCCACGCACAGCAACCCCCATACCAACCTTGCTCCTAGTTTTATTGCTGAGCATATGGTCTGGAACATCCCTTGAGTCAGTATGGATCAGCTGTCCTAGCTTTGTCCTCTCTCAACTTCGTGCCTATCCCAGCCCACTCACAGGTGGATCGAGGAGCAGAAAAGACTGTGACTGTGTGCAAGAACCGCCCAGGGATAACTAAAACATCCCTGTACTATCAACACTGTTTCCAACACAAATCCAAAATAGAGCCCCATACTAGCTATTGCAAGGAACACTAATGCTACCCCAGCCAAAACCAGCACCGTGACAGGCTACTACTACAACAAATGCTAGACATGGTATTGTGGTTTAACTCCAGCCACCAACTAAGCACCACAAATTATGCAGCAATTTCATGTCATCCTGGTCTAGACAAAGAACTGGCTCACAACATGCTTTCTTCTATTTTAGTGACAGATTTAAATTCTAGGAGATTAGCAAGATTAGATTTTTTCCTCCACTGAAGCCGGACTGATTTGCATCTATTGTATCATGCCTGGTTTAATGTTTTATCGGCTCTACCTTGCTTTTTCCAACTAATGGTCCTGGTCTTAATTTAAGGTCAGTGCTTTATGTTCCTCAAGTCACTCTTAATAATTTTTTTAAGAGAAGTGTAGTATTTGTTATACTCCAGAGCTGTAGATAAGTAATTGACTGTGGCATCAAGCTACCTTCTTATCAGCAGCTCAGCCGCATCCTTCTCAAACATCCCTGTAATTCCTGCATGAGCAGTGGCTAACCCAATATCTAATTTCAATTAATTTTACTGCTCCAATTTTGAACATTTCATCTCTATTATGCCTAGTCCTCTCTTGCAGAAACAAGTGTTACAGTAGGAGCTTATGCATCATCTTCCATGACAAGCACTAATGCCAAGTCATAAGCAAGCTGGTTTGAAATTACACTTCATCCCTGCCTTCCTCTGACTCAGAGCAAGAACTAAAAGGGAAAAGGGGTGCAGCACCCTGTCCTCTTCACCTTTCAATGCATGAAGAGGTGGCCATAGCTAAGGGTGGGGAGTCAGGACAGGTTACTTGGCAGAGCTGAGAAAACTCTCACTTTCCTGGCTTTTCTGACTTGTCTGTGTGTTTAGAGGTAAGAGCCTTGTGACCAGGGTTGAGGGGAGGAAGAAGCAGAGATCTGCCTATGGACTGTTACCCCACAAGAGGCAGTGAGGAGGGAAGAACCTGTACTGTGGGCTTTTTGTTCTGTCATTGCAGCCTTCATCCCAGGAATAGCATCAAGCCCCTAATGTTGTGGGGATGCAGGACAATCCCCACAAGTTTTAAGTTACCTACAAGAATATTAAGACGAAAGATTTCGTGAGGGCTGGTGTAGCAGACACAGGCTGGCTTTTCCACTGCTCTCTTCTGGACTATTACATCTATTACATGGTTGGCTGTGTTTGCAGGAATGAGACTCAATGATCCATGAACTGTCATCCTCTCCTGTGGGGCATAATTTGGGATAGCAGAAACAAAATCTCTGCTATTTCAGAGAATTTGAGATTCTTATCTCTGTTTCCCCTGTGTGCTGCAAAAGTCACTGTGAATTCCTTGGCCTATCCCAAGTATTCTGAGATGTTAGAAAGTCTGCTGGGCTTGCAGACCTGTCTGGAAATGAGAGATATTAAAAAATACAAACAGAATGGCTGGATGAGAGAAAAAAAGAGCTACAAGTCAGAATCTGTCCTCTGCCAGATGGTCATCTTCATAACACTTTGCATAAACGTAGTGTTAGGAATTTGTACTCTGGCCTCTGAAGTGGATATATATAATTAATACTGTTTTACAAATGGGCAAATTGAGGATTTAAAAAGGTACATTCAGCAGCCAGAGCATTGCTGAATGTATTTGTGAGCAATGCCAAGAATTTCTGCACACAGTTTATGCAGAAAAGATCTTGATGGCTACACTGCATTCACAGAGGTCCTTGGAGAAAACTGTGTTGTTCAAAGAAAGCACAGTGAGTCTCAGCAGCCATGGTGTAAACACAAGTTAAAGGAGCTTTCTGACTTTAGACGTAGGGATCTGTACAGATTTGGGTATTATGGCTTCATGTCTTATGGCAAAGGATGCTGTGATTCATTCAGAAGCTACAACCAAGCAGCATGGTAGAGTTCAGCACTGACACAGAAACCATGAGATGTGCTCTACTCAGTGTGTCTCAGCAGGTTGATCGAGTGAACATTTTAAAATCTCACACTCTGTGGAGACATATAAGCTTTTTTCCTGCCCAAAGCAGAAGCAGCTTTCTTTGTCAATCATAGAATCACAGAATCATTTAGGTTGGAATAGAACTTTAAGCTCATTAAGTGCAACGATTAACCCAACTACACCAAGCCCACCACTAAATCATGTCCGTAAGCTCTGGATCTACACAGCTTTTAAACATGTTCATGGAAGGTGATTCAAGTCTTACCTAATCTAAACTTGTCCTCACAGAATTTGAAGCCATTTCCTCTCACGTTATCACTTGTTACTTGTGAGAACAGACCAACCCCCATCTCACTACAACTTCCATTCAGGTAGCTGCAGACAGCAACAATACTCCAAGGCAGAAAAAAAAGAGGCCAAGACCATATAATCTTGGGCTTGGAATTAAACTAACAAACTTGCTCGATATGGAGGTATGATTCTCTCCTTCTCTCAGTTAAGGGTTGACAGCTGCCCTAAAACAAAAAGAATAAGTGTATCTTCAATCTATCGCTTACAGTAACTTCTTAGTAGAGTCCAGAGTTTTGTCCTCCTCAGCAGGTAGAGAACATAATTTTGAAAGTGTGCACAGGTATGTCTTTAAACCATTACTCAGCAGGACTTACCACCAAGAACACTGTAAAACGTCTAAATCCAAACTGCTCTTCGCTTTTCACAGAATCACAGAACATTAGGGATTGGAAGGGACCTCAAAAGACCATCTAGTCCAATCACCCTGGCACAGCAGAATCACCTTGATCAAGATGCACAGGAACATATCCAGGCGAATTTTAAATGTCTCCAGAGAAGGAGACTCCACAACGCCCCTGGGCAGCCCCTTCCAGTGCTCTCGCTATCACTGTGAAGAAGTTCCTTCTCATATCTATGTGGAACCTCCTATGTTCCAGCTTACACCCATTTCTCCTTGTCCTTTCATTACATGACATTGAGAAGAGCCTGGCTCCACCCTCCTGACACCCACTCTTCACATATTTATAAGCATTAACTGTCACCCCTCAGTCTCCTTTTTTCCAAGCTAAACAGACCCAGCTCCCTCAGCCTTTCTTCATCAGGGAACTCTTCTAATCCCTTCACCATCTTTGTGGCTCTGCGCTGGACTCTCTCCAGCAGTTCTGTGTGCTTGTTCAGTGGGATTCGTCCCTCTGAACAAGTACAATTTGATACAAAAGACACCTTAATAGGGATTTAGGGCACTGTTTCTTACCAGAGGGTTGCAAATGCAGGACAGCAAAAAGAAATCAGGGTGATACAAGGTACTGTGAATTTTACTATATTTATGAAGCAGGGAGAATGCTGTTTTTCAATTCTATGCACATACCCTAGACATTCAAGGTCAAACAACCTGTTAATCTCCTCGAACAGACATGTGAACATAAACTTAGCCATCCTTCTTGCCAATGTGAATATATTCTGTGTTCTTGTATTTATGGTAATTGGAAAGAAAGAATTGTTAAAAAATTATTAAGGCTTTATGATTAGGAACACTCTTCCAATTTCTGTTTTAAGAATAAAAATAGCCTGGAAATATTCCATCTGCAAATGCAAACAGCTGCTGGAAATGGTACGTTAATAAGAAAACCTTGGTGGGGGGAGAAAGGCTTAAATAACATCACAATGTCATAGAAATAATAATAACTTTTACACTTTGAAAACAGTAGCATAACAGAAGTGCTGCTTTAAGTACTGCAGATATAAAAGTCTCAGTAAGTACAGCTTAACTGTGATGTACTGCTATGCAACTCACATTTGTGCTGATGGGTATCTCCTAAACACTGAACACAGTGAAATTATGGTATAAACTCAAGTAAGTAGAAATGAGTCTCACATGGTATCTACACCCAGTTGACCCCACTTCAATTCTGTTTACAGACCTGCAGGGAACCAGCTGCAGATTGCAATATAAAGACTGTATTGTGTGTCTCACCTACACTTCCCATAAACTGTCCGTAAACCAATTAAGTACCAGTGATGTACTGGGAAAGACTTTTATAACCCAGACAAAGAAGAAGCAGAGACAAGAGCTTACCAGAGAAGATAAAGGTCTTGTTGCAATATTAGTAACTAAAGAACAAATAGGAAAACTCCCCACCCCATCACCTATACAGGTGAATAACTTTCTCTTAGTGTTGAACCACAGAGGGAAGAGCCTGGTTCTGCAGTGGCAGAGTTGCTTTGTTTAACGCAAGCTGTTTCAGGATTATACACAGCAAAATACGGTATCGTACAGAGCTTGGCATCTGTTTTCACAGCTGTCATACCAACCCTGAGAGAGAGCATTTGGAGCTGTGAAAGAGCCAAAGGGGACTCTATTCCACACAATCAGCATGAGAAAACAGGGTGCCAAGTGGGTATTTGAGTCAAATTTATAAACTGACTGTGCTTCCTGCTTTTAACATGTGGGGATGAGCCAAGAAACACTAAAGTAATGCATAAAAGATTACAGAATAGTTTGGATTGAAAATGACCGTAAAGTTCATCTAGTTCCAACCCCCTGCCATGGGCAAGGACACCTCCTATTAGACCAGGTTGCCCCAAGGCCCCATCTAACCTGGCCTTGAACACTTCCAGGTAGGGGGCATCCACAGCTTCCCTGGGCAATCTATTCCAGTTCTTCACCACCCTCATAGTAAGGAATTTCTTCCAGGGGCCTCCAGCTGTTCATGAACCCTTAAAAGGAGATGGAGACTTTTCTTTCCAAAATAATTAAGTTTGAGCATCCACATATGACAAAGACTTATGGAAGTAAGTATCCAAAAATACTTAGTGCATCTTAAATTAGCCTAGAGAAAAGGAGGTTGCAATGTCTCACCACCCTTATTGTATTACCCTGAGTTTCTCCCCTGTGCTCAGAAATATTTGAACTTGGAGCCTACGTATGGGGCAAGTAAGTGCAGATTCGCTTAGAAAAGGAATAAAATAGAAACTGCCTAGAAAAACTCTAAGTAAGGGATTTTTAAAAAAAGAGATCGCTTAGCAATTTATAAATTATTTTGGCAAGAACTAATGACTCAACGAGCCAAGTCTTCACTTAAATAAAATAAGCCATGTATTTTAGCTCCATGTTTCACATTTTGAATTATGCAAATGTCGTAAGAGAAGTCTAAAATGATGTTTCTCTCTGCCCAAGATAAGGCAACACCTGAATCAAGTTGTCCAGTTAGCTAGGAGATAAACTTAACACTTCCAGACTGCAGAAATCCAAACCCTGCTTTTCTGAAGATTTGTTCATTTAGAAACTTGATTTATTATTTTTGCCTCACATTTTTAGAAAAGCAGTGGAAATCAGTGATCAGATCACTTTTTTGGCTTCTGATTCAGAAACTCCCAGTGATGCTCATTTTGTAAGCGGAGCTGTGTGGACCAGCTTTTATTTAATCAGTTTCTCAATGTTTTAAACCATTTACATATTTTTTTGGTGAATTTTCACTGTGGTTTTCAATAAATATGTTAGAGTAAATTAAAAAACCTACCCAAGATAGAAAACTAGCACATAACAGTAAATAAACAGATACAAATTTATCAAACACAGGCAATTTCTAGGTGATCCTGCTCTGGCAGGAGATTTGGACTAGATGATCTTTCGAGGTCCCTTCCAATCCCTAATGTTCTGTGATTCTGTGAATTTTACAACATCACGTGACCCACCTTGCAAAGTACTGAACATCCTTCGTGTGACTGACGACTTTACCCAAAGTTGACTGATATCTCTGTGTGCCAAGCTGCAGTACATGTGGAATATCTTCACATTAACACCATGCAGAAATCACTCAGCTCCCTGGTACCATCAGCCTCTGTTACTGTTCTTTCCCTTGAACCCTACCCTGGCTTTCAAGTCCCCAGTCTAGACCCTTGGCTTTTAAGCTACTTCCATGGTCATGTTAAAGTCTCCCAAATACATCAGCAAGGCAGGAGAGCTTGTTTTGGTCTTTATGCTCCAAGAACAGGCTTGCCTGCAGCAATGCTATTTCAAGTGTCCTCATTCCCAGGTCAGTGTAGCCTGTTTTTGTTGTGAATTTTCCCAGCCTCTCTGCCACACATCTATAAGCTTGGAAAACACCTAGTTCTCAGCCTCACCACTATTCATCTGCTACTTCGCAAGTTGTCAAATGACTACTCAGGCACTAAAAAAACCCAACCCAGTCTCACTAGAGTCTAAATATAAGTGTTAGCAGGGAGCTTAAAATTAGCAGTAATGTTCATCTTTTTTGAGGGTAGGAAACTGCAACTTTGGACAGTAAATGCCTGTGTCAAGTGAGCTGGGGACATCCAGCAATCTGGTGAATCTGGAAACTAGAACATCTCCCACATTGCTGACTACACTGTGGAAAGTTTCTACACTGGTTTTGAGAGCTCTAGTCCATGAAGCTTGCTTTTTGAAAATTCAGCTCAGGCATCTTCTTCAGCACCTATTTGTACTTTTTAGCTTCTGATCCACCTGAATCTCCTCTATATAGGTTTTTTTTTCAGCTGACAATCTTTATGCAGGCATTTCTTTTTATGCCTGTGTTCTCAGCCTTTGAGAACTTATGGCCTCTTTGATGCTGACTTAGCAGGTCTCTCTCATACAACCCTAAATGGTTTGCTCCACTGAATACTTTTAAATCACCTGTGTGAGCTTTTCACCTTCAAATAGTATGCAACTGCTGCCCTGTCAGATCAACAGCTGGTTCACAAACTACAGAGAGTGCATCCCAATATCTGCCTTGTTTAGGTTAACTTCCTATGACCACCTGATGTAACTGGCTGCCAAAACCAAGCTGAGAAATACTTCACATTATGAAGTTTACTAATCTGCTGAGAGATGTGACACTCACATTCTCCTGATACTTGCCTCATCTGCTATTTGCCACCGCAACACCAATCAAGGTCCACTTGTGCTATGTTCAAGGTGCAGTTGTGTGCAACCATGCCCAGGGAGGTGGTTGAGGCCCCATCCCTGGAGGTGTTTAAGGCCAGGCTGGATGAGGCTCTGGACAGCCTGATCTAGGGTGGGGTGTCCCTGCCCATGGCAGGGGGGTTGGAACTGGATGATCCTGTGGTCCCTTCCAGCC
>JAOXOE010033445.1:0-10213 GCA_028565055.1 Phoeniculus purpureus
TTCTTCCTGGAGAGAGTGGTCAGGCCCTGGGATGGGCTGCCCAGGGTGGGGGTTGAGTCCCCATCCCTGGATGAGTTTAGAAGTCGCTTAGCTATGGTGTTGGGGGATCTGGTTTAAGGGTGACTTTGTAGAGTAGGGTTGATGATTGGACTCGACGACCCCAGGGGTCTTTTCCAACCTGAATGAATCTGTGATTTTTCAGTAGCCACAAGTGGTAGTCATGCTGCTAGACAACTAAGGATAATAAGGAACTTGAAGCAGGCAGGAGAACTGCATTGAGAAAAGCAGCCTTGGCTTTTTCCTTTAGCAAAACGCTCAGCTCGTTCATGCTGATGCTGATGCAGCTGGGTCTGAGATGCATCACTCACCCCAACACTGTACGATTAATGCCATAGCAGTGGTGTCGCACGGGTGGGGATTTTAACCATTTCATTAGCTCAGCGGGAGCGGCACGCAGCCACAGCTTAATCCTCTAGGATTATACTGAGTCACAACACTAAAAGGAACAAATTCCAGGCTACTAGAACAAATTTGGACACCACCAGCCTCCTTGCAGCACAGGCTTCAAAGATCGCTCTGACTAAAATATGCAGCTGAGGATGTGACTCATAGGAAGCAGTGCCGCTGACCTGAATACACATGCGGAATGCACGCGGTGGGTGGGCAGCCTCAACACCTTGTGCAGCCATTTCCCTTAGCCCTTTTGCCCCCACCTCCCAATCAACGGTGGAAGCTGAGCTTTAATGAGCTGAGTCTCCCTTTTGTCAAGCAAAAGCACCAGGTAGACTGCCCTGCTGACACCAGGAGCCCCTCTGTCTCAGGTTTGTGCAGAAACGCTTCTGACACATCTGGCATGGGCTTGCTGATGAGTAGTGGGAAGGATTTGCAGCTGGGAGAGCTACCAGAGCTGGTGCAAGGTGAGGGAATGGGTTTGGCTGAAGTGAGAGTGACAGAGAATTGGAATGGGGAGCCCATGGGGGTCATGGAGTCTCCTTCTCTGGAGACCCAGGTCTGTTGAGCCCGTTGGTCTTGTGCGATGCTATAAGCCTCCGTGTCCTCTCTCACAGGAGCCCTGTTTGGTGAGAAAAGAGCATCTCATCACAGTGCCTGATGGTGCTACACGATGACAATAGCCTGTGCTGCAGGGAATTCCCTTCTTCCTGAATTACTCAAGGAGCTAAAAGGGCTGTATTGCAGTCAGCCAGGGATCACTGCTGCCCAACAGCTCTGTAGTGTCTGCTCTGGTTTTGCAGTAGCGCCCCTGATCTCTGCAGGAAAGCACTGGAGAGCATAAAAGCATCGGAACAGCCTGACAGGCTGAACCCCCTCAGCATGGAGGGGGTTGAGTCAGCATCCATGGAGATGTTGAAAAGAAGGGCAGGTGTTGCACTGGGAGACAGGGTTTAGTGGTGCTGATAGAGCTGGGAAAATGTTTGGCTTAATGATCTTGAAGGACTCTTCCAGCCGGAGAACTGTTCTACGATTCTGTGATCGCTGCCCAAGGTGGGGAGCTCAACTTGTTACCAGCTTCTCCTTCACTTGAAGCTGTCAGCCTGACCTTCTTGTCACCTTTGCTAGCAGACATTTGGATGCTCACTGCTGACTCAAGCTGCCGTCTCAGCTGAGAATACCCTTCTCTGTGAGTCATGCGCGCTCTCTCCAGGCAGACTTGCTTAAAGGGCATGGCTGAACATTGGCTGTTTCCATGCTCCTGGAGCATGGATCGGCAAGTGTCAGCAGATCTTGCCTCCTGTATTATTTATTACTTGCACATCCTCCTAAAGCCGCTCCAGCTCCCTACGTCCATTAGCACTGCTCTGCAACTCCAGTTTGTGTACGTGGTTGATCAAAAGGTGAGCGAGTCCTCCGTGCCAGGTGATGTTGTGTTGGGTACCATGGATGTGTCAGGTGGTGAGTCATCTCCATTTTCGTTCTCTTGGGTTAGACCACGTTTTCCTGCGCCCTGCAAACGGCCGTAAACCTTCCTGGAGCAGCTGGCATCAGAGAAATGTCGAGATCCATAAATAGGCATTGCAGAGGAGCAGCACGTGAGTAATGCTGCCGGTTCTGTGTCTTAACATCTAGGTTCTGCTACTCATTAGCAGTCGAAAGGTGATAGAATTCAGCAACGGGAAAGGTCACAGCTCCGTCAGACCGCTAGTGGAAATATTTTATCTAGAAATACGTACCCGTGTGTTGAGTATGTGTGTGAGGGTACACATGGGCTGGCCACAGGTACACATGGACGCCAGCGTGGAGTCGCCATCCCTGGAGGTCTTGAAGGACAGACTGGCCGCGGCCCTGGTGCCCTGGTCTAGCTGTTGTGGTTGTATCAGGTCATAGGCTGGGCTGGATTAACTCAGAGTTTCTTTCCAGCCTCAATAATTCTGTGATTCTGAGCCTGATTGGAATCCAGTTGGTTCTTGCTGCTCTGTCAAACGTTCTTGGCAAGTTTTACCTTTGACTGAAATAGACTCTCCTGCAGCAGAAGCAACTAGCAAGTACCAAGGTCTTACTCAACTGTGCAGCTGAGGCCATCAAGGTGGTCGTGGCTCCCTGCCACCGCGAGGAACCCAGTGCCACCTGAGGAGCAGAGAGCAGGTTCTGCAGGACTCGTCTGATGACTCTGTTGCTGGGTGAGGCAGTGTGAGTCTGGAGGCAGTGTGGGTAGAAGGGTGCTGCAGCTGCACCACCTCGCTGTCTTCCTCCTGTGCCTCTCTGCACCTCTAAGAGGGGATGGAGGCAGGGAGGGGAAGGTGTCTAACTCTTTTCCTGATGATGACGAGCTTATCTTCAGTTGCTGGAGTTTAAACCTGGATCCAGAGGGCCTTGGCTGTGCTAAGGCACATGCACGTGTGGCCCCTGCCGTGTGTCACCCTCTGGAGAAGAGCTGTAGAGGGATACTAGGCATAAGTCAGCCAGCTCCAGAGCTCCCTAAGCCCAGGTAGTGCTTTCTAGTTATCAAACCTGTGTCATGCAGCAGGGGCAGAGCAAAAAGCTGTGGTGAAGAACTCTGCCCTGGTCCCCTGGCTCTTGTTCGGGCCCTGGCGTGTCTTCTTTTAAGAAGAAACGCAGCATCTATTTAAAGACTGCGAGTGATGAAGAGCACTCCACAGCCCTGAGTAAGCTGTTTTCGTGATTAGTTACCTGCTTCGTTAAAAATTCACACCTCATTTCTAATCTGGATCCATCCAGCTTTGCCTTCCCAGTGTTGGCTTTTAAACACCCAGGAGAAAAAAACCACCAGACTCATCTATGTCTGGGTGCAGCCCTTTGTAAGTTGTGATCAAAGCTGCCTTTTAACCTTAGATGAGCCGCCCGTGTCAGGATGCCTCTTGCTGAAACCAGAGCTTTTCTGTTGGGTTTGTTTTCAATCATTCTGTTGTAGCTCCAGTAACTCTTGAGCTTCTTTCCAGGGTTGTTACCTCCAGCAAGGTGACTTGAATGTAGGTGGGAGTTCCACACACCGTTCCCAGGCACTTGGTGCTTCTGCAGTCCCTCCCTGAGGCGTTTGGAGCTAGGTGCCTGCAGGATCCCTTTGGGATCAAGGAGTGCAGACCCAGACCACAGTGCCCGGGACTCCTCAGAAGAACCATGGAACATTAGGGATTGGAAGGCACCTGGAAAGATCATCCAGTCCAATCCCCCTGCCAGAGCAGGATCCCCTAGATCCCATCATTAGGGATGGGAAGGGACCTCAAAAGATCATCCAGTCCAATGCCCCTGCCAGAGCAGGATCCCCTAGATCCCGTCATTAGGGATGGGAAGAGACCTTGAAAGATCATCCAGTCCAATCCTCCTGCCAGACCAGGATCTCCTAGACCAAGTCGCACAGGAATGTGTTCAGGCGGGTTTTGTTGATAAATACGTGAAGGGTGGGTGTCATGAGGATGGAGCCAGGCTCTGCTCAGTGTCATCTAGTGATAGGACAAGGGGCAATGGGTGAGAGCTGGAAAAGAGGAGGCTCCACATCAATATGAGAAGGACCTTTCTCCTAGTGAGGGTGACAGAGCCCTGGAAGGGGCTGCCCAGGGGTGTTGTGGAGCCTCCTTCACTGGAGACGTTCAAAACCCTCCTGGGTATGTTCCTGTGTGACTGGATCTAGGCGATCCTGCTGTGGCAGGGGATTGGACTGGATGATCTTTCAAGGTCCCTTCCAATCCCTAATGTTCTGTGATTCTGTGACTCGATCTAGGGGATCCTGCTGTGGCAAGGGAATTGGACTGGACGGGCTTTGGATGTCCCTTCGGATCCCTAATGTTCTGTGATTCCGTGATACCCTAAACTGATGTTAGGGCTCCACATCTATTCCATTTGGAAAGCAGTGGGATTCAAGTGAATGGTAATTGTTGAGCTGGCTGCCTTACCGGAGCTGTTCTGGTGTACGATGAGCTTGGCTGTGTTTGCAAACACTCAATTTTGAGTTGTGGTTGGGTTTCCTTTTAAAGCTGATGTATCCAGCCTTCCAGTGCGAGCTGTGTGGAAGCGGGTCATTAGCACAGCTCTCTTTTACAGTGCAGAAATAAGTAACCCGCGGGCAGGAGCAGTCGCTAGCAGTTGACCTGTTACTTGCTGTACCGGTGAGTTCCAGAGGATTTTTAAAGCAGCGCTAGGTACTGACCCAATTGCTCTTGATTTGTTGAGTGGGCTGTGAGCGAGGCATCGATTTTCTATTGTAGAGCCAACCGCAGGCTGGACGTGTTTGCTCCGAGAGTCACTGCGACAGAGGACATCAGATCTGACCTGCCATCGTGAAGCCCTGACTTCTGTTCCCTTGCAGGTGCTGGGACGAGCCTTCTGGAAATGCCTGCAAATTGCAAACCGTCAAGAGCTGCCCGGGGAAGAGGCAAATCCCAGCGCTGTGTCCTCCTGCCTGGCAATTTGGTGCGCAAGCCAAACGGTCCTCACTCCCTTGTCAGTGCCTGAGATCGGGCTTGAGCCTTGTGGAGAGGGGCTGCATCTGTCAAACGCATAGATCACGAAGGCTGTGCGAAGCCTGCCAGCGCCGCAAGGCCTGCGGGTGGAGGCGTTGGAGCTGCTCTGGTCGTCGCCAGACTCATTCTGGAGTGAGGGAGATGGCACCCCTGGGGGCGCTTGGCCGGAGCCCTTCTGCAGTTGGTTCACTTTGTGCCTTAGCGTCGGTGCCCTGCATGTGGCTGCTTTCTGCAGATCCCCTTGGGTCTCATCTACCTGTGCTAAGGGGGAACCTCATGAACAGGCTGATCACAGCAGACCTTCAGAGTCTCCTTTTGGAGCAGTGAGGTGCCTGCCATGATCTGTGGTGGCGGCTCAGTTTTGAGAAGATATTTTCATCACAGTCTCTCTGGTCTGAACGCCAGAAGGGTGCCTTGCTTGTTGGAGATGGAAAGGGTGATCAGATGCTGGAATGGTGGACTGCCCAGGGCAGTGGTGGAGTCCCCATCCCTGCAGGTGTTTCAGGATGGAGGTGGAGCCTCCATCCCTGGAGGTGTTTCAGGATGGAGGTGGAGTCCCCATCCCTGGAGGTGTTTCAGGATGGCGGTGGAGTCTCCATCCCTGGAGGTGTTTCAGGATGGAGGTGGAGTCCCCATCCCTGCAGGTGTTTCAGGATGGAGGTGGAGTCCCCATCCCTGCAGGTGTTTCAGGATGGAGGTGCAGTCCCCAACCCCGGAGATGTTTCAGGACAGACTGGCTGTGGCCCTTAGTGCCCTGGTCTGGCTGATGTAGCAATGTCAGGTCGTAGGCTGGGCTGGATGAGCTCAGAGGTCTTTTCCAGCCTCAACAGAAGCCATACTGAGTGGATGGAGGAGGTGTTTGTGTAGGCATCTTCACTCTCTGCTGCCCATTCAGTTTGGGCGTCTATTTTTTGGTTTGTTTTCAGCCTGAGCCTCATCAATGACTCTAAAAGCGAGTGGCAGGAAAAAACCAACAGCCACTTCCTTTCTTCATCCTTCCCAGTAACTGTGTGAAAGAAGAGGGGTGTTACTGCACACAGCTAGGAAGGCAGTGACTTGGTGATAGTCAATAGATGGCCAGTGGTGGAGGAGGAAATGTGAGCCAGGCCCCCTGCTTCAAGCCCTTCTTCAGTTCCATACCAGTAGCCCAAGTCTGCTGCCACTGCACAACAGACCTGTTAAAGGCTCCACACTGGCACCTCTTCCCTCCTAGCGTGATGAATCTGAAACAGTTCTCATCCTGAACTGTTCTTGCAGAACTAGGACCGGGCTCGTTCCTCATCCTCTGTTATCACCCTGTCGCTCCTTAAAGGCTTTCGCACCGTTATCAGCCATCATGAAGAAGGGCAGCCAGTCACGCTGTTGTAGGGTGAGAGAGAAGAGGAAAGGAAGGGAATGCTTTCCAGAGCTGTCTGTAGTGGGAGCTGCTGGCGCCAGCCAGCAGCAGAGAGCAGAGGAGGTGGGTTTTGGTCAGCTAAGCCACTTTCCCGTGAATCACCTTCCTCCTTCCATTCAATCCCCTTCTGCTCCAAGAAGCCATCACCAGGCTCAATAACTCAACAAAAACAAACCGTATATCTGCTCGGGAACGGACCATTGAGCCTGTAAAACCCTGCTCGCGAGCGCTGTAGCTGTGGATTGGTTCCATATAGTTAGGATCCTGCCAAAGGCTTTTCAGAAGTGACTAATGATTCTGTGTGCATCAGCTCTTGGCACCTGGACGCCCACCCCCTGAAAATCTCATCCATTATACATACGGCTAGAGAACAGGCAGAGCAGTCCTGCCTTGTCAGGCCAGCACGCTGGTTTCCAGGGGGAACCGTTTAAGCCTTTAGGCTTCTCTCTCCTTGTGTTTGCCCAGAGCGCTCCATAAATAGCATCACTGCAACGCAGGAACCCTCGGAATTCATCTGGATGTCTGTGCAGCCCTTATGGCAAATGCAGTGAGGATAGCGCAGAATTAGAACAGGCTCTTTCTCCTTCTGAATCCAGCAGAACTGGCAAAATTTGATCTCCATTGCATTTTAAAAATAGCCCTTCATGTGAGTTGCTCGGTACTGACTTCTCAGGGTCGGTTGCGCAGATTTAGCTATTAAGAATAAAGCAGAGTGGGTTGGAGGAAACCAAAACAGTCTTCTTGGCTGAGTCCTCTTCCCCCACCAAGTCAGTGTTGGTTCATAGCCTGTTGCTGTGTGGATTTTAAAGACCAGTGCTGCTGAAATGGTTGGGAAATCCACCACCGTGTTCTGTAGCACCGAGAACCCAGCTCAGCTGCTTTGAACTGTCTTGGAACCGTAGAACAGTGTTGGCTGGAAGAGACCTTCCAGACCATCAAGTCCAATCTTTTCCCAGCCCTAGCAGCAGCACTAAACCCTGTCCCCCAGCGCAACATCCACCCTTCTCTTCAACACCTCCAGGGACGAGGACTCAGCCCCCTCCCTGGGCAGCTGTTCCAGTGCCTGACAGCCCTTTCAGTGCCAAGGAACAAGAGGACTTTGCTCTGCAGCTGCAGCTCATCTGAGTAGGGACCAAGCTGAAGAGTTTTGTGTCTCAGGTGCAGGTGCAGCCTCTAGCGTGGGTTCGTCCGCAGCAGAAGAAGATGGTGGCTGCTGCCAAGCTGCCGCAGCACTGGCACTGGGGACCGAAACGTGTCATGTAGGGGGACAGGCAGAAATTTATCTCGTAGTGCTGCAGACTTGCAAATGAAGTCTTTAACTTTCAAAAGTCCCCGAGCAGAGCAGAGCAGAGCAGAGCAGGCAGGACTCTGTGCCCAGCAGTGATCCTCGCTGCAGAGCAGAAGGCGAGTTGGGTTTTTGTTGGTGTTTTCAGCCTCCCAAGCTTCTCATTCTTGCCCAGCTGACAACTGCCCGCGAAAGGTGTTGGTTGTCTCTGCAGCAGCATGGGCAAGCTCACACCGAAAGACTTGAGCTCTCGTCTGAAAGGAGGAGTGGGAGGACTGGCACGAAGTTGGGCTCGATTAGTACTGAGCGTAAGTCTTTCCTTGACAAGTCTTTGGCACATCTGTGACTGCTTAGCTCTTCTCCATGCCAAGTCCTTGCCACACACGGGCTGAATGTCCAGCATCAAACCAGCTTCTTAAATACTAAACACTAAGAAAGCTGGCGGGGGGATGGGACTGGGTGATCTTTCGAGGTCCCTTCCAATCCCTCACGTTCTGGGATTCTGTGAATAGGTGACACAATGCTTTCTTCACTGGAGAGGAACACGTTCACTGGACGCAGCCGGGAAACAGAAGCTACCAATTCTTCTCCTTCCTCCTCTTTGCACTCAGACCAGTCAGTTTTGACTCTCTAACTCTCCTTGGTGATGAAGTTTGAAGGCAGAGACCTACCTGACCTGAAGCCCTCCCTCAGTAAGATGGCAAAGCTGCAAGTAACTGGCCCACTTTTGAGAGTGACCGAGCTGCGGCTCCTTGTCACGAGCCTTTAAAAATAGGGCAGGTTTTTCTGGTGCCTTCTCAGAGCTGGGTGGCAGGCACCAAGCCCGGAGAATTTCTGGGCAGTGATGTGCTCCCCTGACAGGCAGTGAGCAGAGTGCTGCAGATTCACGCTTCTCATGTCTTCCTGTCCTTCCTGTTTCAAAGGCACTATTCAAACGTGTTTAACGAAGTGCACGCTCCTTCATTCTCTTGGTTCCACTTCCTCTAGAGATGCTGCAGACATTTCTAGGCTGTTCTTTTCATTTCTGCTCTCAGAGATTCTTTTGTCCATAGATAACAAGTCCTTGGCTTCTATGTGTGGGCAATGCCTCTCATGAGATGTGAAGCCCTTTCAGCCTCGATGCGTTCAAATCACTTCACTGAAGAAAGAGAATATGGATTCCCCGGCCTTTCTCATCTGACAGAGTCTGACGTCTCTCAAAAAGCCCCAGAATTTCCCTTTCAGTTGCAGAAATCCTGATTAAAACTTGCCTTTTGCTTATTGGGCTAGAAACCCTTCTGCTCTGGGAATCTCATCTCATTTCATGCTGTGGTTGCAGAATCAGAAAACCACAGAGCATGAGGGATTGGAAGGGACCTCGAAAGATCACCCAGTCCAATCCCCCTGCCACAGCAGGATCCCCTAGATTCAGTCGCATAGGAACATGGCCAGGTGGGTTTGAGACGTCTCCAGAGAAGGGAACTCCACAACCCCCCTGGGCAGCCCCTTCCAGTGCTCTGTCACCCTCACTTCTCCTCATATTCATATAGAACCTCCTATGTTCCATCTCACACCCGTTGCCCCTTGTCCTATCACTAGATGCCACTGAGCAGAGCCTGGCTCCATCCTCCTGACACCCACCCCTCACATATTTATAGACATTAATGAGGTCACCCCTCAGTCTCCTCCAAGCTAAAGAGACCCAGCTCCCTCAGCCTTTCCTCATCCTCCACTTCCTTCATCATCCTCGTTGCTAAAGGACCTAGAACCCACTCATCTCCACTGCCCAGCCAAAGGCATTTCTCTCTATGATATCCTTGGGCTGGATGATCTTTCGAGGTCCATTCCAATCCCCAATGCTCTGTGATTCTGTGATCCTTCCAGCCACTGGACCCCGGACCACTTCAGCAGGGGCTGATCACAGAGTGAGTCACTTGCTTGGGAGGAGCGGTGACACTTCAAGTCCCTGGCAGGAGAAGAGGAGCTGAACATCTCGGGAGCCATTGTCAGTCTCTGTCTCCATGCCAGGTGGTGGGGCTGGCCATGGCTCTCAGAAGGCTGAATGAGCTTTGTTTGCTGCTCAGCCCCAATTAAAGCACTTGGTGGCCTGTCCTAGCTTCAAACGGGCCAAGGCTGCAGAGAGAGCCAGTGGTTTCTGCTTCTTGAGAGCCAGGATCCAACTGTGGCCTGGAAAACTTCTCCCTTCACCCAGCAACACGATGCTAGGGAAGAGATGAAAAAACAACCCCCCCCCACTCCGCCCCCTCCAAGTAGGCTAAGTGCTGATCCCTTTCATGTCTCTGATGTCTTCTCACATCTCAGATGCTGTCACTACACCCAGCTGGAATGTCTTCGGTGGAAACACCTCAGGAGAAATAAGAACAGTTTGGGTAAAAATAAATACCCAGAGCTCAGCCTCCTCTGCATCGCAGTGGGATGGGATTTGGGAAGAGCGAAAAGGTGTGGGAAGGACAGAGCTCGCTTATGCAGGAGAGACCAGGCTCCCCAGCCCTGTGCTGCCATGCCCAGCTTCTTCCAGGTTAATCATAGAATCACAGAATCACTAGGGATTGGAAGGGACCTCAAAAGATCATCCAGTCCAATCCCCCTGCCACAGCA
>JAOXOE010033446.1:0-10212 GCA_028565055.1 Phoeniculus purpureus
ACAAGAGAGATGTGGAGGTGCTGGAGCAGGTGCAGAGGAGGGCAACTAAGCTGGTGAAGGGCCTGGAGAATAAACCTGATGAGGAGAGATTGACAGAGCTGGGGCTGAGCTGGGGCTCTTTCAGACCTCATCACTCTCTACAACTACGTGAAAGGCCATTGTGGAGAGGTTGGTGCTGCTCTCTTCTCACAAGCAATTAGCGATAGAACAAGAGGGAAGGGGTTCAAGTTACAACAGGGGAGGCTTAGACTTGATATTAGGCAAAATCCTTTCCCAGCAGGGGTGGTCAGGCACTGGAATGGGCTGCCCAGGGAGGTGGCTGAGTTGCCATCCCTGGATGTGTTTCGACACAGTTTGGATGAGATGTTGAGGGATCTGGTTTAGGGGTGAAGGTGTAAGGCAGGGTAGATGGTTGGACTCGATGATCCCAGGCGTCTTTTCCAACCAGAGTGATTCTGTGACTATTCTTCCATTTGACATGGGGTAAATATGTTGAAGAACAAACCGCCGCTCGTGTTGATGTTTGCAGAAACATTATATAGCGATATCGCTCCAGCAGTCTTTGAATTACAATACAAATCAAGCTTAAGCAATGAAGGGGAAGTAAAGGAAGGACAGTGAGGTTCTTTGTAGTTAGAAATGTAGTTTCTCTGTTTGAAATGGTGGCTCCTGCTCCTGGAACATTCCAACAGTGATTTTCTTTATAAACAAGCCAAATGCAGACAGAATAGTGACGCCGGTTGTGTTTTGCTTCTGACAAGCACTGAAGAATCTACAGCTAAAAATACTAGAAAGCCTTTCAATTTCCAACCCCATTTTGGCAGTGGTGGCTATGGGAAGGGCTTTGGTGATTTGAGTCACATTCTTGTATTAGCAGTGAAGTTTTCAGGGAAGCAGATGCTTATCTTCAAAAGCGGTTTAGCTGGTATCTCAGTGTCATACTTCCAGAAATTACAGAAAATCAAATTCCCATTAAACTGCCTTTTTTTTTTTTTTTTTCAAGACAGACTGTTAAATCCAGACTTAGTGCAAGTATTGGGGAGGAAACTACATTAAAGATTAGAAGCTCCCAGCTAGACTAAGAAATGCTCCAAGTCATGCTCTTACTTAGTTTTTACAATAATTCTACCAAAAAAAATTCCAATGACAGAACATTAGGATTGGAAGAGACCCACCTGGATATGTTACTGTGCAACTGGATCTAGGGGATCCTGCTGTGGCAGGGGGGATTGGACTGGATGATCGTTCAAGGTCCCTTCCAATCCCTAATGTGGACTAGATGATCGAGGTCCCTTCCAATCCCTAATGATTCTGTGATTCACTGTGGGTAGAAAAGCCAGGATATGACCTTTTGATTTTTCCTGTGATGGGTTGGTTAACCAATACATTTAATTGCTAGCAGCAAGCTCCAATTTGATTATTAACCTGGGCAGGCATGCAGAAAAAGAGAGTCAAATCTTGTCCTCAGACAAGCATGAAAGGAACTTCTTCATGGTGACAGAGCCCTGGAAGGGGCTGCCCAGGGGGGTTGCGGAGTCTCCTTCTCTGGACACATTTAAAACCTGCCTCGATGTGTTCCTGTGTGACGTGGTCTAGGTGATCCTGCTGTGGCAGGGGGACTGGACTGGATGATCTTTCCAGGTCCCTTCCAATCCCTAATGCTCTGTGATTCTGTGATTATCTGTACAGCTCAAGGAGAGCTGTGCACGCTTCACTGAAGACACAATTGGCCAAATAAGACCAGCTAAATCGACCAGACTTTCAAGATAATTTAATTACACCTCTTTGTGTTTGAGAATAAGTAAACACCATGCTTTAACAGAAACCCTTTTCTCCCTCCTTCCTTCCAATAAAAATTTATCTCAGAGGTGAACTAGACAGAACATCTTGGGGTCAAGTACAGATTAATGTATGCTAAGTGTCCAGAGGTTGCAGATGTTGTATAACAACGGTCAAAATCCTTCAGTCCTCGTGATTCATTTCATAATTTCTATTTAGTCATGCGGAACAAGGGGAAAATGGAACTGAAAATCCTGAGATGTAGTACATTAAACTTTGCCCTATCGGTTAACTTACCTAAGTGATGCAGAGAAAAGAAACCCAACTGCAGAAAGCTCAGATTTCAGAAATCCACGGATTGTATTTGAAATAGCCCAATCAATTTTACACCCTGCACATGCAAAGGACCTTCAGAAAATGCACTTAAGGAATGCAAAATAATGTAGCTAATGGCAAGGTGTCCAGTGTTGTCATTATACCCCACAGTAAGAGCTATCACAGAACCGCTTGCAGAAAAGACCTGCTCTGTTCATTCTAGAGGTCTTCTACACTCATAACATCCTCTTATTAGATGACAGCTGGCAGAAACGGCACCCTTAAAGGGAAGACATGGTAAATGCCAAAGAAGAGGATGTGATGGTGTTCCTACTGACAGTAACACAGTAAAGCAGAACAATACACAGACAGACAAACCAGCACTTTAACAGCCTGCAGGAAAATGCTGCTTGGCTGCAGAATCACAGAATCACTCAGGTTGGAAAAGACCCCTGGGCTCATCGAGTCCAACTACCAGCCCTACTCTACAAGTTCACCCCTAAACCACATCCCCTAACACTACACCTAAGTGACTTTTAAACTCATCCAGGGATGGGGACTCAACCACCACCCTGGGCAGCCCATCCCACTGCCTGACCACTCTCTCTGGGAAAAATTTCTTCCTGATGGCCAATCTAAACCTCCCTGTTGAAGCTTGAAACTCTTCCCTCTGGTTCTGTCACTAATCCCCTGTGAGCAGAGCCCAGCACCAGCATCTCTACAGTGTCCTTTCAGATAGTCATAGCGAGTGATGAGGTCTCCCCTCAGCCTCCTCTTCCTCCAACTAAACAGCCCCAACTCTCTCCATGTCTACTCATCAGATTTATTCTCCAGGGCCTTCCCCAGCTCCGTTGCCCTCCTCTCCACTCGCTTCAGCACCTTGATGTCTGCCTTGTCCCGAGGTGCCCAAAACTGGACCCAGTATTCAAGGTGCAGCCTCCCCAGTGCTGAGTACAGGGGGACAATCGCCTCCCTACTCCTGCTGGACACACAGTTTCTAATCCAGGCCAGGATGCCATTGACCTTTTTGGCTAGTTAGGCACCCTGCTGGCTCATCTTCAGCCGCCTATGAGTTAGAACTCCCAGGTCCTTTTCTGCCAGACTGCTCTCCAGCCACATTTCCCCCAGCCTGTAGCACCGCATGTGACTGCTGTGACCAAAATGCAGGACCTGACACTTGGCATTACTGAAACCCAGACAACTGTCCTCAGCCCATCGATACAGTCTGTCAAGGTCCCTCAGAAAGCAGATCTCTTTTTCAAGGGAATAGTTACCCTTCATTACAGTTCAGGTATGAGACATCCTTGAGAAGCTGTATCTGCTCACCTCACAGTTTTTTTCCATTCAAGACGACAAACACTCTGTCAGGAAATGTGGACCTCTGCCTGGAAAAAACTACCACCTCATTTCATTCTCAGCACTCAGCGCAGAGCCGATAGCACTAGGCTTCCTGTCACCGCTGACATGACTGAAATTTGTACAAATCACGTACAATTCTGCGCTTTGAGGGAAGGATTCTGTAGCCTTCTGAACAAGAGAAATGTCATTATTGCACAGGAAGTTTAGGCAGTCTTCTTGAAAGAGCTCTGTTTCCTTCAGAGGAACACACAGGGTTGAGCTGCCACCTCTAGGCAATGGTGCTATTTTAAGGGAGCACAAACAGCCTCAGTCCTGCCATTTATATGCTGAATGGAACCCTTGGAAAAACAATGCTGTGGATCACAGAATCACACAACATCAGGGATTGGAAGGGACCTTGAAAGATCATCCAGTCCAATCCCCCTGCCAGAGCAGGATCACCTAGATCCAGTCGCACAGGAACATATCCAGGTGGGTTTTAAGTATTTCCAGAGTGGAAGACTCCGCAACCCCCCTGGGCAGCCTCTTCCAGTGCTCTGCCACCCTCACCAGGAAGGAGGTCCTTCTCATATTGATGTGGAACCTCCTATATTCCAGCTCACACCCATTGCCCCTTGTCCCATTATTAGATGACACTGAGCAGAGCCTGGCTCCATCCTCCTGATACCCACCCTTCACACACATCTGCATGAAATGCACCTGGTCACAAGGCTGTGGTAGGTATTGTTTCATATCAGAGTCATAAACAGCATCCTGCAGGCAGAGAGGACAAGAGGCCCAAGTACCATTACTGACTGCACTAGTAATCACTAGCAGATGCCACAATATAACTGCTCAGTAGAAATCCACTCAGAGAATCATTATCAGGGCTTCCCATCCTTTGCAAGTTTTCTCTCATCTTTCCCTTAGTCCAGTACTGGAGCACTTTCAGTGTGTAACTCCACAACCTACCACAGACAGCAGTCCTCTACCCCGCACTCGAATCGTCCAAGTGAGCTCTTTCAGATGTCAGGAAAATCAGGCCATCATCAAGCAGTGACTTGGTTCCCTTCCAGCTGGATTTGATAACATCCCTACCAGGCCAAAACATCTGTTCTGAAAGGAGCCCCTCGCAGGAACAGTTTCCTCCCTTTCCTCTCATCACTTAAAAGCGCTGTTACGCTTAAATACAAGAACAGTGTTTATATACTGCTTAGACATCAGTTGTGTGCCGGGGAACAGATTGCCACAGCCCCCACACAGCTGCCACCCAAACCCTTGGCAGTTCAGAGCCTCTCAGGCTTTTAGGTTTTGACAGTCTGAATCCGTACATCTCACTCACTGATTGTAGTCTTGTGCAACCTTCCTTCCGAGCGTCCCAGTGCTGCCGAGGTGCCGGGAACCTCCGCTCATGGGCAGGCTCTGGGGAGCGTCTCCTGCCTGATAGCGGCCAGGCTGTTTCACATGCAACACCTAATCCATAACAAAGTACACAGGACGGGCCAGGTCACTGAGCCCAACACCCTCTAATGCTCACAGTCACGGCACCTACACTACTTCATCAAAAGACCAACCTTTAGCTGAAAGCTGCTTGGATTGCTTGATCCCATTACCCCTTTCATTGAAAGGTTATTTTAGAGTCTCATTCCTCTGATGGCTTGATTTTTGTCTTCTAATTTCCAAGTTCACTTTATCTCCTCGGAGTTCGTACCCATTTGGACCCAGTCTCCATCCTGCTGAATCTGTTCCAGCTCGTAAAAATCATTTAGTCTTCACTGGGCCAAAGACACAGAAAAACCGGGAGCTTGGCTCTGCAGCTTGGGTGCTCTAGAGACTCACTTGGGATGACTGTGTCAATAAATACTTGATTACTTTTATCTAGGGCTTCATCAGGAGACAGCTCACAAGAGAATGACCAGCCAGCTCAGTGGCTAGGAGATGTTATTCTGTTTAAAGTCCTACTTCAACGCAACAAGGATTTTAAAATCAGTCTTTCATCTTCCAGTATGTAAGTGTGGGGCAGTGAAGTGAGTCAGGGAGTGTCAGGGCAGGGTAGAGGTTGGCCCATAGGACAACACTGTGTTTTTAATTAAGTACCAAGAGATGGTCAACCAAGGCACATCCAATGGAAAAAATTATCACCTTGTATGAGAATATTGCTCATGGAATCAGATCATGTTTTCTTTTCTACAAACACTGCCTTTTAGAAAGCTTTTTTAAATGGTCACAGATAGACACTGAAGGGCAGATGATAACAAAATCAGACTCAGAGAATTTTTGTGATTGGAACAGATCTAAGGTCAAGTCCAGCCACTGCTGCAGCACTGACAGGTCACGGCTAAATCATGTCCCTCGGCACCACATCCACACATATTTTCCAGGAAGTTAATTATAAAAATCAGAAACAGTGCATCCTAATAGCTGGACTGTAAACACCTAATTGTTTTTACTGGAACTTTTTCATCCTTTGGTGCTTAATATTCTGCATTAATTGCAACTTCCCAGTAATGGATTTTAGATTCTTTAACATTAAAACTGGAACGCTGCACCTAGCACAATTACAGTTTTATATTAGCCAATAATAAAGTCCTCCTTTCATCCAACCTCAGAAATGATCATATTTCCCACTCAGGAAATTAATTTCAGGGCAGCTCTCACTTCACTCCAAAGCATTTTTCTACACTGACTTTTTCACGCATATTTTGGGAGCAGAGCAGAAGAAGAAGTGATATATGATGCTCGGGACAAATCAGGTCTAACACTGTGTCTCAGACTTCTCCCTTAAAAATCACCATTTCTGTGGCTTCTTCAGGGCCTCTCAGTTCCAGAAGGACACAGAACTGCTGGAGAGAGTCCAGCACAGAGCCATAAAGTTGATGAAGGGAGAACATCTGCCTGACGAGGAAAGGCTGAGGGAGCTGGGTCTCTTGAGCTTAGAGAGAAGGAGACTGAGGGGTGACCTCATTAATGTTGATAAATATGTGAAGGGTGGGTGTCAGGAGGATGGAGCCAGGCTCTGCTCAGTATCATCTAATGATAGGACAAGGGGCAATGGGTGTGAGCTGGAACACAGAAGGTTCCACATCAATATGAGAAGGAACTTTTATATGAGCTGAAACATAGGAACTTCCACATCTATATGAGAAGTGAGGATGACAGAGCACTGGAACAGGCTGCCCAGGGGGGCTGTGGAGACATTTAAAACCCCCCCTGGATATGTTCCTGTGCAACTTGATCTAGGTGATCCTGCTGTGGTGGGGGGACTGGACTAGATGATCTTTCGATGTCCCTTCCAGTCCCTATTGTTCTTTGATTCTCTGTGATTCTGGCACTGTGGACACATGGAAACATGTCTGTCATTTCACACCACCCTTTCTCTCCTGTGGCCATCCATATTGTTGCCCACTTGATTAACATTGAGCGGTATCACACCAGCCAGTCGAAGGAAGCTGGGGACTTACGGAATAAACTTTCTGGCCTTGGCAAGAGCCCAAATGAAAGCTACTTGAACCCAATCAGGACCTATGAAACGGTAAGCTGCCTTTTTTGAGTTTTCATCATCTGAAAAGTTTTCCTCTGTGGATTCTATTGTCAGTAAAACTGTATTTCAAAGTCTTTTAACCAGAGTGAGAAGGTGCTGCCAAAGGTTAACCTCAATTTCAGCTGAAAACACTTACTCAGAGCTGCAATTTTCAGGTTACTAAGCTCAAAGAAATGTCTACAGTATTTTAATTAGTTTGCTGGAGACAGTTGGGAGGGGACGTGGGTGGGAAGGATGAGGAGTGTGTGTTGTGAATAGTAGACAATGAAATGAACCTGCAAAGGATTTTTAGAAAACTAATCTATCAATACATGGAACAATCACAACCTTTTTTTTCTTCCAGAAAGAAAAAACAAAGGGAAAAAACCAAACAACAGCACATAACAGTATTTCTGTCGCAGCTGCTGTTTGTCTCTCCTTGTGCAATTGTCTTCCCAATCTGGGGGTGATTCTGCCTTGCTACGTGTTGAGTGTGGCCACCCGAAGTAGAGCACATGCAAAACCACTCAGAGCCTTGCTTCTTGGTAAAGTTAGGTTAACGGCTGGATGATGACCTTGCAGGCCGTTTCCAACCTAAATAAGTCTATGATTCTGTATAGAAACCAGTGCCCATGAAATCTGTTGTTGCCATGTGCTCTTCAGAGCCAAGCGGCATCTCGGCTCTGCAAATAAGGGATTTTCTTTGGGAAAATAAGTGACTCTGTTTTGTTCTTGGCTATCTCATAATAACACTATAAGCTCTTCCTTATGCTCATAAAGGACAGCAGACCCTTTCTAGAAGGTAGCATGTAAAACATGCAAAAGTGAATGGACTGGACTGGATGGTCTTTTGAGGTCCCTTCCAATCCCTAACGTTCTTGGATTCTGTGGTCTTTTTTCCTTGTTCCCTCATACTATATGTCACATTTACATGTTTGCTTGTGTATACTGGGCTGAAACGGCCACGGTGAGACTCTATCCCTTCCAGCCCAATACATTCTATGATTCTATATTGTTTCTGCTCTTTAGCAGATCCCCACATCGCCAGCATGCCACGAAGACTGCTTGAGCACCATGGCACAGGGCTCTTTCCATCAGTGGGGTGCTCCACTGAAACTAGAAAGAGAATCATAGAATCACAGTTTGGGCTGGAAGCGACCTTCAGGATCATCAAGTCCAACCTTTTCCTAGCCCTATCAGCACCATTAAACCCTGTCCCCCAGTGCAACACCTACCTTCCTCTTAAACACCTCCTGGGATGGTGACTCAATCCCCTTCCTGAGCAGCTGTTCCAGTGCCTGACAACCCTTTCAGTAAAGAAATTCCTCCTAACATCCAATCTGAACCTTCCTGAATCAGGAAGAATTTCTTCCTGATGTCCAACCAAAACCTATCCTATTGAAGCTTGAAGCCCTTCCCTCTGCTTCTGTTGCTAATGACCTGTGAGAAGAGACCAGCACCAACATCTCTACAATGTCCTTTCAGACAGTTGTTCCTCTTCCTCAAATGAAACAGCCCCAATTCTCTCCATCTCTCCTCATCAGATTGATTCTCCAGACCCTTACCCACTTTCGTTGCCCTCCTCTGCCCTCACTTCAGCACCTCAATGTCTCCCCTGTAGTGAGGTGTCCAAAACTGGACCCAGTACTCAAGGTGCGGCCTCCCCAGTGCTGAGTCCAGGCGGACAATGCCCTCCCTACTCCTGCTGGACACACAACTGGTGCCTGCTCTCCCTGCACTCAAGTGAGGTGTTTCCCAGGAACAGAACTAAGCTCATAGCTCTGGATGCAAACTGCCTCAAGATCTTAAACACCCTTGCAGAGGAAGGCAAGCACTTCTAGAGATCCTTTCCCAGATTCCTCACTGTAATATGTCCCACAATTACCTTCCGCTTTACAGCCCAGATTTTACTCTAACCTCTAATATTTGTATTTCTTCTATCACCCACTTGTGTCTCAGTAGTTACACTTAGAATTAATAAATTAGGAAGGAAAGCAAACAAAAGGTTGCTTTTACCGTCAGAGAGAAAAAGTACTGAGACCAACAATTCAGACCTTCTTTTCAGTTTCATCCTACCCCTGTAGCAGCAACGTACTAAGTGTCTTTGACATTTTCCCTCGTTTCATCTCAACACTCAAACTAGCCATTGTAGTGGAAATGTTCCAAATATCACCTAGATCAATCCCGTTAATACGTAATAGGATCTGAACATCCTCTTCACAGGCAACCAGTTTGAAAATATACTGTGTGCTGTCAAGTGTGAACATCTGAAAGGATGACTTTACCGTAAGAAACGGACTGCGAGAACCACATTGTGGCATTTTATCACCTCCACCATTACCATATCAAATGGGGGCACTTCACGAGCACAATATAGGGGTTGCTTTTGCTCCTAGCGTATGCAACTTGAGAACCAAGTCAGGATCCTGAAGACATGCTGAGCTCCTTCATCATCCTGCCTGTTGCAACACCACCAAGAAAGCAGATAAATATATATAAAAATATAAATATATATCTACATACAAACACTTTGCAGGCCAAACAGGGATTTCATTTACACTCCGCTGGCATATTTAGCTTGCATCTCAACTTGTATGTGGGTTTTTTACTGCTGCTCTTCACGACTTGCACTTTATAACTGAGATCAGCATCTGACTGTTGTGTTCAAAATACATTTTCATTCTCACTTCAGTTTATTTTGGTGGCTTTAGACAGATGTAACAGACCTGTGCTAACGTCTGCGAGTTACGAACAAGAAGGAACATGTTGCAGCTCAGCATATTAATGTTCCATCACTGACAAGCAAATACAAATACTTTTTAAAAATACTGTTCTCTTAAAAATTCAACCCAATTATTACCCAGGTAAAAATGACATTTGCTCTGTAGGTAAATCAGAGAACATTAGGGATTAGAATGGACCTCAAAAGATCATCCAGTCTAATCACAGAATCACACAACATTAGGGATTGGAAGGGACCTCGAAAAGTCATCTAGTCTAATCCCCCTGCCACAGCAGGATCACCTAGATCAAGTTGCACAGGAACATATCCAGGCGAGTTTTAAATGTCTCCAGAGAAGGAGACTACACAGCTCCCCTGGGCAGCCCCTTCCAGTGCTCTGTCACCCTCACCATGAAGAAGTTCCTTCTCATATTCATGTGGAACCTCCTCTGCTCCAGCTGACACCCACTGCCCCTTGTCCTGTCATTAGATGCCACTGAGCAGATCCTGGCTCCATCCTCCTGACACCCACCCTTCA
>JAOXOE010033447.1:0-10211 GCA_028565055.1 Phoeniculus purpureus
CATAGGATTCTCCTGCTGGTGTATTTTAGCAGTTAATCTCTATTTGTAAGTGTTCTTATTTATTGGGGGGATTACCCGTCTACCAAAGGCGTCATAGCAAGTGGTGGTTATTTAGGCATAAAAAAGCTGGGCATTTTGCCCAGCCTACAGTCAATTCAATTTGAAAATGGTAAAAGGCAACCTAGTGCAGATGTATATTAAATACTTCAAGCGAGGTTAACGCTGTAAAAATTTTATAGGGAATTCACTATACGCTTGACATAGCTAAACAGAAAAAGCAAAATCAATCATTGAGTGTTCTCTTAAACATAAGCACCAGTTAGCATTCTCATCGGTGTAATAACCTCTCTGAGGAAAGTTTTCAGTCAAATTTTTAATATAATTATCTAGAATGTAGAAATTATCAAATATCACTTCCTCATCAAAACAGTCATCACTGAAATATATTATTTTTTTATTCAAAAAAACACTGTTCTCTAATATCAGTCTTATACTTTCATTAATTATTTTTTCAATGCGCTTCTCATTATTAAATTCTAATGTTATATTTACTCGTCCTTTTTTATGTTTATTCCAGTTAATAACATTACCGTCAAATATAAAATTATTGTAAACTTCTTGTGAATATTCTGAACCTTGAACTATTGAAATACCTTTCTTGTTTTCAAAAATTTTGAACAATATATCTTGATAATAACTCATATCTATCTATTCCTTAATTCTATGCCCCAAATTAAATCGCTTATTGATTTGTTCAACCGAGCCTTTTGTTCCTTTCCATGTAAAATGTGGTAAAGCACTTTCTTTACCATTAAAAACATTTATATGGGCTCCACACCTTTCATCATACTCTACTCTAAAACCAACTTTACCATCAGCGGTCTTCATACCGTAAGGTTTTTTAGTAAACTTACTCATATTAACTACCTCTGGTTTAAATCCTCTTGCTTCAAGCCAAACTAACGCCTTGTTTCGGGCTTGTTCATAGGTTTGTGATGAAACTCTATTCGGACAAGGGTCATCTTCATCACAATCACAATCTTTTGGATTTTTACTTTTTGCCAACCCAAAAGGATCAATCCACCCTGTCGGATTTGGCGCATACTGAAAGGTATTAAACCCACCCATGAGTCCTATCGGATCACGACTTATAAACATACCTAAATCAGGATCATAATAGCGAAATCTATTGTAGTGTAGTCCCGTTTCCGTATCAAAGCTTTGACCCTGAAACCTTATCGGCTGTAGTTCATCTGCTGAAACTTTTAAATGCTCAATTTTTTCTTTTCGCCAAACTACTTTGGCAGTATTGCCCCAAGCCTGATAGTCCGCGAGCCAAACGACTTCACCCTGAGTATTCGTTAACTCGTTTGGCGTACCGAGATGGTCATTGTGATAATAATACACCTGCATGTTTGGAATCAGCTCAGGCGCGTCTTCCCAAGCTTCACGCTCGGCATTTTTAATCTCGTCATTAGCGGCTTTTAATAGCTCATCTTTGAGCCAAACCAGTCTCGCCACAGGTTCAAAACTGTTTTGCTCGTATACTGTGGTGAACACATGAGTATCGGTATACTCCTGCGCTTGTCGACTGCCATCCCATAGATAGCGTATTTGCGTATGTTTGGTTTTTTGTTTTTGAAAGTGATACTTAACCGTTTTTAAATGCTTACTATTAATGAATTTGGTTTTTACTTTGGTGTCGCTGGCTTTAGCGATACGTCGTCCAAAGGCGTCGTAATAGTAAGTGGTCGTTACCTCAGTTAGAGTAAAACCTTCTTCAGTGTTAGTAATGGTTTTAATGAGTTCATTATTGGGATTGTAATAGTGCTGTATGGACTTGCGACTACTGACTAGCGCATTGGTACTTTGCGGTATGGCTTCGCCATTTTTGGCGGGGGTAATTGTTTTAAACAATACTTGACCGTGTATACCATAGGTATAAGTAATCAGCTTATCAGCTGTTATGAGCTTAGTCGGTCGCCCTGACTTATGAATGTCGTTATTTACGGCGTTATTAGTTTCGCTGCTCTCTTTATCCACTGCCGTGCTCACAGGAACTCTATTACTAGCAGGATCAAAGGCAAAGCGCTCGGTGGTGCCCTTTTGTTGGATAAAGTCAGTGAGCTTATGCTCCGTCAGTCTGCCTACCTTGTCATACTGGTATTGATGATTGCGCTTGAATAAACTGTTTGCAGTGCTTATATTTTTTGCCGAATGATTTAAATGCGTTTGCCCTGATAAATGCGTCAGTTGTCCAAGTACGTCATAGTGATAGTCGCGCTCAATAACGATACGGCCTTTGTTGTGGTCGCTACTGTATTGTTTAGTCAGGCGTCCCATGGCGTCATAACCAAAGCTGGAGAGCAGCTCGCCTTGTTGTCTTGTGGTCTCTTGATGGAGCTGGTCGAGCTCACTGTGGCATATTTCTGTGATGTTGCCATCTATACCTGTGATGCTTTGATTATAGAGATGCCCTGAGCCGTAATACAGCTGGTTGATGACTTTGCCATCGGGCAAGGTAGTTTTGAGGCGGTTGCCTATCTCGTCATAGCTGTGTGTTAAGGTTTGTTCAATATGGCTGTCTTGATTATCGTTGTTTGTGTCTTTATAGCGCTGATGATGACGAGTCAGACGCTCGCTAATAAGCTGACCGATATTATCATATTCTAAGTGCGTGCTAGCATCAGGGCTGGTAGCGCAGATTAGCTGTCCTGCAAGATCGTACTGGTATTGGGTTTTATGATGGCGCTGTAGCGCTGTAGCGTTTGGCTTAATAATATCTAGGCTATGTTTAAAAGTCAGCTGTCCGAGTAAATCGCGTTGCAGATAGGTGTGCTTTTGCTCTTCTCGTTTGCCGCTTGGATTGTCGGTTTGATGAATGAGCTGTCCATTTTTATCATAGTCATAATGACTGGTGTAACCATCAAAGCGGGTCTCTGATATGAGGTTGTCAGCTGCATCGTAGGTAAATATCCAGTGCTGACCGTTTTCATTAGTTAGGGTAATCAGACGTCGTAGGTTATCGTATTCATAGTCTAGAGTATGACCGAGAGCATCAATGCGCCTGATAGGTAGACTGTCATCTGTGTACTGATACTCGGTGACTTGCTCTTTGGCATCCGTGTGTTTAATCAGACGGTTGAGACTGTCGTAGACAAAGCTTTCGCCACTGCCATCTGGGTAGTGGATGTGGGTGGGCGATGCAGTGTGCTGGATGACACCATCTATACGGTGGTCATAAGTAAGACGGGTAATATTGCCTTGAGCATCAGTCACCTGAATGACACGGCCTAGGTTATCGTACTCATAACGAGTAGGATAACCGCTACAGTCCGTTTGTTCTATCAGCTCGCCTTGGTGGTTATACTCATAACTAAAGCTGCTGCCATTAGCAAGTATTTGCCTAGTGGTACGACCTTTATTATCGCGCTCTATATGTGTGCTATTACCATTAGCATCAGTAATGTGTTTAATTTGTCCAGCGGCATCATAGGTAAGCCGCGTTGCATTGCCAAGGGGATCAAGGAGTTCAGTTAGGCGGTTATTATTATATAAATATTTTTGAGTACGCCATAAAGGCAAATTAGTTTTTATCTCGTAATCAATCAGTTGTTTGACCGCAACTAAGGTATCACCCGCATACTGATTTTCAGTGATGCTACCATCTGAGCTGATAATTTGTATAGGACGGTTATAATCGTCTAGAACAAAGCTAGTGCGGTTGCCAAGAGCGTCGGTAACACCTGTCCAACGCTGGTCTTGATCGAAGTGGTATAGCGTTTGTCGCTCGTTTGCTGTGTCTTTTGCCTCAGTGACGATGGTATAATCATTTTGGTAATTAAAGTGATAAGTTTGACCATTGCTAATAGGGTTAAAGAGCACTTTACCACTTGGCAAATATTCATCGTATTCATAATAGCTGCTGACACCATCTTCGGTATGATGCGCGGTCATAATATGATTTTTATAGTCAAAGCGCCGTGTGGGGTTCAGGTACGGGTTAACTTCTATTAAGTCGCCTTGCTCATTATAAATATAAGTCACCAGAGTTTGAGTATCTAAGACTTTTTTAGTCAGCTTACCCGTGTCTATGAACTCATTTATCTGGTTAAGGAAGTTACCGATACTAGTATGATGAGCTTGCTGTAGCTGTTGTTGGCTCTTTTTATCCAGCTTTGAGAGTAAGTCAATACACTGGCTATTACTTAGGTGCGTTAGCTCACTAATTTGTTGTAATCGTAAGCTTTGATTATTACTATTATCTTTAGAGTCTGCTAATGAAACAAAGTCCAGTTGTAGTAATCGACCCGCGCTGTCTTTTATATACTGTGGTAAATGGGCTTTAGCAGTGTCGCTATGATACTCAAGGGTAATACGATTATCATAGTTGTCGCTTTGGGCAGTGCAATACAGTCGTTGCTTGCGCGGGTAAGATAGCAGCTCATTATCTAAATTGTTTGTATTTGGATTGCTAAAATGAAGCTGTATACCGTCACCTGTTTCGCTGACTCCTGAGGTAATACGATATTGGTCTATAGCATCATGATGCAGACGAATATCGTCATTTCTCAAGTACACGCTTTTACCAATAGCAATGCATGGAAAATTTATAGCCCTACCACTGGTATCAATATATTCAATTAAGTCTTGTTCTGGCAGAATGTTAAGCTGCTCACCCCAATTATTACCCCACCCTTGACCAAACCAACCATCAGGATCACCCGTTTTGCCTCTACCTATCAGGCTGTCGCTTGCATATTGTCTACTCCACAGCAACGGCAAATCGCCAGATAAAATGAAATCAACATCCTCATCATCGAGTAATATTTTTATACCCAGTATAGGATTAACAGGTTTACAAGTTTTAGGACATTTTTTATCATTTTTTTGGTTCTTATCTTTTCCTTTAGAGCCAGTGCCATCGCCTTTTCTAGGAGGTAATGATCCTTTAGGTGCTTTACTATATATAAAGTCTTCTATTTTTTTATATTGCTTATTAAAAAAATCAGCAACTTTTTTATATTCATTTCCAAGCTTAGCAACAGCAATTTGCGCTTTTTGTAGTTGACCAAGATAAAACTTTGGATTCTTCGCAATCCTAATAGCGAGATCACCACCTTTCAAAACATCGCCTGCTAACGGAACAAAACCTAATAAGCTATAAAAAGCGCCGCCCCAATCCCCTGTAGATGCTCTAATAACACCTGCTGCACCATCTGCCACCATACCAACACCAGGAATCACACCTGCTATATCTAATACGAATAGTATGGCTTCAAGCTCATCTTTGGTAAGCTTAGCTAAGTTTGCTCCCTTAGCTTTTGCTACTTCTTTAGCTTTTTTTGCTTCAGCTGCTGTTTTACCATCTCCTACGACCACTCCAGTAGTATTCTTTGGAGAGGCAAATCCGTGATTTTTACCATCTCTTCCATAGCCATCGCCTTTGAACAAATCACTTATAGACATTACCCATTCATCCCAAATTTATCTCGATGTCTGACCACATACTTGCCATTTGCTCGCACCGTACTACTGTGCCCAATTGGATAGCATTTACCACCTACAGTGCCGCTTTTAACACCCTTACCAACACCTGCTTGATCACCTAAAGTTTTGACTACCATACTCTCATCAAATAAAAATACAGGGTGACTGTTTGAACTGACGTTTGCAGAGGTGCTACTAGAGTCAGTCAATTTAGCAGTTACAGGATAGGGAACAGGCACCATACTACTACCCATAGGCGTTTTACAGACGTCAGGGAATAGTGATACTACCGTCCAGCCTGATTGATTTCTTGCTATAGTATTATTTGACATAGTTTTCATTCCATATGGCTAGTGCTCTTGCTCGAATACTCTCAGCATCTTCATAGGTAATATACGGCGCTTCTGGATCAGTAATAAACCTAGCCTCTAATTGAGTTAGGTTAGGTGTTACAGGTAAGAATAAGCGCCAAACCAACTTCAATGTCATATTGTCAGTATTGAAGATCAGCGTATCTAAATTCATAGGCTTTACTTGATGCTCATAATCAATACTAGCTAGCACAAAGGCTCGATGCCTTGGCAGTAAAATAGCCTGACAACCACCGCCTTCGGTCAGATTATTGACTAATAAAGTATGCGGCTTCGTTAAATCAGGATAGTCGATCTGCTGATCCTCAGGGGCACAGTTCCAATAACTAAAGTCAAAGTCTTGGGGTAGATTGGGATGACGGTTCTCTAGCCACCCCTCATCATAAGTACCTGCCTTTGCAAGCCTTGGTGCCCAAGATCGATGCAAGGCACTGAGTCCGGCAGGTGCCCCTTGGTAATCCAGCTCTGCCATCTCAAACGCGGTCATTGCCCCTTGTTGCTTGGTAATGAGTGGCGTCTCATAAATGACGCCTTTAGGCATAAACTGCGGTGCTGGAAAGAACTCTGGCAAGCTGTACTTATACTCTTTTAGCTTATTAAAATAGCCCTGCTCAAACCATCCTCTACCTATCGGATTGCTGTAGCAGACTTCATGATAGCTTTGTTCAAGATTGTTTTTACTGTCTTTGTCTAAGATTTTAGGGTTAGTTGCTTGGCAGCTACCACCTAATGCATACTCATATCTAAGCGGTACTTTCTGTATGGGCGTTACTGCGGTCAGTGTGTATTCGCTAGTGAACTGACTGGCGTCAATGCTACTACGGCCACCCGTATGCTGCCACTGCCTTGAGCCTGTGAGCCAAATCTCTTTATTAAAGATCTCGTTCAGTGATGAGTCTAAGGTATCGTCTGCTTGAGAATAGAGCGAAATAGACGCTTTAAACCCTTGAGATGGTTTACTGGTATAAGCATAACCTTGAACTAATACATCACACTTAGGCTTAAAAGGAATAATATCGCTCTCTTGCCAGATACTGCTAGTATTAGGCTCATCGTAGAACTCATCAGCCATGCACAGGTTGATAGGATCATTATCGTTAACCTCTGCCATATAAACGGTCTGTATCTCTTTAAAATCTTTACTACCCGCTACTTTGTCATTACTCGGTATCAGCTTGTATTCAGCGCACATTGTCACGACTTCGTACTCTTGATCATGAGTATCATAGCCAAGATAATTCAAAGTGCTAAAGGGCGTAAGGTTGGTAAATTCCATACTGCTCATTCTCTTTTAGTTCAGATCGACATCTTTGCCCGTGATTTGCACAGGGCCTGTTGCTTCAAAGACAAACTCTGTGCCCTGAATAGTGACTTTACCTTCTTTGTCCATACGCAACACACTTTTACCTACGGTTAACTCTATAACGTTACCTGCTTTTATAATAAAATCTTTCCCAGCACTCATCTCATGGGTCTGCGCCGTGGTGTCATTACGCTTTGCGCCAGTGACAATAGAGGTAAATCCAGCCACATTAATACTATAGCCTGCGCCAACGTTCGTCATCTTGGCTAAGCCAACATTCTGAATGGATGCCAATCTAACCGTTTCAGTTTGCATGCCATTGACGGTGATTGACTGATTCTTTTTGACGCTCAGCTTTCTTTTACCTGATACGTCTATTTGCTCATTTTTTTTGACCGTCTCAGTACGATTACCACCGATATCAATGGTTTCATTCTCATCCACCCGCTCTTTTCTATTTTGATGAATGGTAATGGTTTCATCCTTATCAACCACTTCAGTACGGTTCTGGTGGATGGTGATGTGCTCATCTTTGTCTACCGTTTCAGTACGCTTGCCATGAACCGTCACCGTCTCATCATTATCAATCGTCGTGGTGCGGTCGCGGTTTACTCTGCGGGTCTCATCATTCTTCACTAGGGAATTGAGGTCCCGCTGTGCTTGTAGATTGACGAGCTCAAAGCCGGCATCATCATTGAACATGAGCTCGTTGTAGTTCTCAAGGGGTGAGTTAAGGCTTTTAGATTTGATACCAGATTTCTTAGCAGCCTGAGGGTAGCCCCATGGGGGCGGGTTGGCGCTGTTGTAGAGTCGGCCGATACTATTTAATCAATAGCTATGTCATTATAAATACCTGTTATTAGGCTTTCTCGCATATCACTTACTCGCTCTAGTTCACTGGCTCCTAAAAATTGCTTTTCCACTGCTGTGGCCTTTTCATACCTCTTGATCGACTGCTCTATACCCTTCCTATAAGACACTTCTATTGGATACTGAATATTATAGTCATTCATCATACGTTGTTTATACTTTTGAGCGGTTTTAATATTTCTATTACTACTAATATCTCTCTCGAGTGTACTAGCAAAACTAGATCCACTGGTTCTAATCTGCAAAGGATCAGCGCCTCTGCTTAGTAAGTAATCAATAGCATCTTCATTGCGTATAGCGTACGCGGTTATTAAAGGCGTACTCCCAGAAATGTATTCTGGATGGTTGACACCTGTGCCATGCTCAATCAATAAATCAAACAGCTCCTCGCTATAGCAGTCATTTACCATTAAATCATCTAGGGGTGACGAGGCTATAATGTGATCCATTTTTACGTTGTAATCGAGCAGTAGCTTTATCATGGCTTGGTCGCAATGACCTGCTGCTATGTTTAGATTACTGTGAGCGCTACCAATGAAGAGTAAAGCATCAATATCTGCGCCTAGATTAAGTAAAGCTTTAACGGATTTACGCTTACCCTTGGTCACCGCATAGTTAAGATAGGTCCACTGGTACGTCCAAACGCCACGCTCTATACTGTCTCTGGTATTGACATCGTAGCCTTCTTGTTTTACGAGGCGCGTAATCTCATCGGTGTCCTCATTAAATATGGCTTCTGCCATATTAACGTTATCCCCTTGAAAGTAGTTTTCTATGTGTGCTTCTCTATAGTTCTTATGCGTATTCATATTGCTGCAACCTATGACTAAAACGGTTAGTAATAAAAGGAGTATACTTTTCATATTAAGCTCTTTCATAGTTGGCTTATAGTCTTTTCTGTAATGCTTTTTTCATACCTGATGTATTATGACCTGTTTTAAGATTGTCATCTGTTGGAACAGCGGTTCTTGTACCGATAGCCTGCGGTAGCGCACCAGTAGTATAACCAGCAATACCCCCTACTGGACTTAATAATCCCGCTCCTGACATAACCTTACCTCGGTTATCCTGAGCTTTGTTTAAAGGATCATTTTTAGTATTGTAAGCTTGTATATGCTTTGTTTGAGCGTTAGTAATGCCATACTTGTTTAAAGTATTCTTATGAACACCTGCTGCATTAAAGGTGTAAGTTGGGTAGCCTGTAATAGACCCTGCTGTAGCGGCTAGACCTCCTCCCAATGAATGTCCTGTGATAGTCATATTTTTTTTATTGATGTTTGGACTATCAATCAATGCTTCTGACAACTTATGAGCCTTATCATATTGAGCATTTGATAGACCAATACCTTGCGCAGCATCTGCTATAATGTCATTACGCTCACTAACCTCTGTTCCTCTCATAGCGACCGCATAACCACCATTTTTTTCATTTTTATATATCGAAGCATAAAACCCTGACTCATCATCTTTGGTATTAAATAGCGCTGGATTGAGCTGAAGCTTTTCAATATCAGCTTTACTTAAACGCGGATAGCCTGATATGCCTTGACTATCATTTTTGTAAACATCATCACTTAAATCAATCATATCGATAACTTTTTTAACTTCCTGTTTGCTAGGATTTCTACCACCGTTTGATTTAGGCGTCATCTTTTGTTCGTCTGGATCCCAATGCTCATTAGGACTGTGAGGGTTATAATTACCAAAACCATTTATACCCCCACCGCCTTGATCAGGCTCACCATAAGTAGCCATATAACCTGCATTCTCAGGATAAGGCTCTCTGTCACCCCCCGCACTCGCCCCCGGCGGATTAATCAGCACATCTTTGCCAATCACCTTGTTCTCTTTCTCCGCTTGCGTGATAATGGTTGAACCGGTAATGACGATACTACCATCGGCATTCATCACCAGTGAGGATTTACCGACCGTGACCTTAAACTCATCGCCTGCGGTGATACTATAACTTTTACCCACAAAGCTTTTTTTAATGCGTCCGATCTGCTCAGTTTGCATGATACCTACCGCGGTGTTCATGATCGTACCGACTTGAGTTGCGTATGCCAAGCCTACCGTCACCGACTTAGCCATCTTGACCATTTCAGTGTTGTTCTTGTCGACGTTGAGCGAGCGGCTTTTATGCACATTCTCTTTTCTGTTCTTGTCTACATTTAAGG
>JAOXOE010033448.1:0-10211 GCA_028565055.1 Phoeniculus purpureus
TTGGTCTTGTTGAACCCCATCAGGTTGGCTTGTGCCCACCTCTCCAGCCTGTCCAGGTCCCTCTGGATGGCATCCCTTCCCTCTAGCGTGTCTGCTGCGCCACACAGCTTGGTGTCATCAGCAAACTTGCTGAGGCTGCACTCAATGCCTTTGTCCATGTCACCAACAAAGATGTTGAACAGGACTGGTCCCAGGACCAATCCCTGAGGGACACCACTTGTCACTTGCCTCCACTTGGACATGGATACATCGACAAGCTCAGGTCCAGGTAAATGACATCAGTTGCTTGCCCCTCATCCATTAATGTCGTGACCTGTTCACAGAAGGCCACCAGGTTGGTCAGGCAGGACTTGCCCTTGGTGAAGCCATCTCAAGAACTCAAGAACTTCTCTAGAAGTGTAAAACTCCATCATGCTGGTTGCATTCCTTTCCAGATTTTACAGTATTGCTCAACTAAGCAACTATTTGTGCCTGAGTATTCCAATAGCCCAAGAAAATATTTAGACAAGACAAATATAAAAATAAGACTGTTCTTTGTAAGTCACTCCAAGTAAATATATGATTCAGCATCACATACATTGGCATTTTGCTAGCACATATTAAATTTAGATGCAATGGAGTACCGTTAAGTGAAGGATGTGATATAAGCCAAGTAAGTGCCTATCAGGCAGTGCTGCAGATGCAGAAGTTTAACGAATTCATGCTGCTACAATTAGTTTCTCTTTTCCAAGCCTCACATGATTTCTTGCAAGGTGCAATTTTCCAAACCAAAACTTATTTCTTACTACTCACTTTAGCTTGAAATTGAAAACTATGTTTTACAGCTTTTTTGTTAAAAAAATAACAGTTATACTACCTCCTATAAACATATCAATTGATTTTAAAGTACCATAAGCATTTCCTCTTCTCCTGACAATATGCAGACTGGCCCTAACACCTGTATATGCAATATGTGCATGTAACTGCATCTGTGCGACCAACAAGAATCCCGGTGACGTGATTTCTAGCTTTTTCTCCTGTTCTCATGGAAACAGTTGTCACAAGTAGGTGCTTTCAACTAATCACGGTTTCATTTATTAAAGAGTCTTTTGAGAAACCATGATCAGGTATAGGCACAAGTGTCCCCCACTTTCTCTTTTCTTAAATATTATGTTTGGTGGATGTTTTCCCTACCACCAATTATTTGCTATTCTTTGGGTGTAGTTGTGGCAGTGAAAACAAACAAGTTCCAGTCTGCGCCTGTTTGCAGTGCTTGGTACAGTTTCCAGGTAACAAAGTACCAGTTCTTATCAATTCTGTTTTACAACTGATATAGTATGAATCTGCTAACACTACTGCAATTATTTTGACATTTTAATCGATTTTAGGACATTGCTGAATCCAAAATCCAATCAGTCTCTCCCAGTTATTTCCTGGCTGACCAGTGTCATACCATAACAAGTGGCTTTGATAGCTTAGTAGACATCTGAAAGACACTCTGCTTTTGTATCAGGTCTGTCTGGGTCACACCAGTCTTAGCCAGGCTGGTGAAATCTTTCAGGAAGCACTTGCCAGTGGAAAGGTGAGCAACTGCAGATGATCCATGGTCTTTTTGGCTCAAAAAGCAATATTGGTTCCTCAGCTTACAAAAGCTCTCAGTTTCAAAACCACATCTACTCTGTAAAATCTTTCAAAATAAGCTGATCTAAGAGAGGAGCCAACAAGCTAGCCAGAATAAAACCAGAGAAATTCTAACACAAACAACTATACACAAATTTCCATCTGAACATCCAGCTGATCTTAGTGTAGCTATGTACCTATCAGAGCTTGACTGGCTTGCCGGAGAGTGAAGTGAAACATCTGACAGTCTAACTAGGCAGCTGCGATACACGTTAACAGCAGTACCAATCAAGGTGTGTTACTGTGTTGGAAGAACACCTCAAACAGGGAGGACACAGGCATCTTTATTCAAAAGTAGAATTCTTATTTGCCAGAAGAACTAACCAGCTTTTCATGCAGACACCATTATTTCTCTACCTGCTACGCCAATCTGTAAGGCTGACTGTTCATTCCTTGCCCTACTGGTGGCTGTTCTACCATGAATGCAGGACCCTGCCCCATGGTTCCCCCAAAGGGAAGGGGAGGTGGCTGTGAGCCTCTAGACCAGAGCCATCAGGGGCTTTAGTCTCTACCAAAGCTATGATATATTAAAATCTAGTCTTGCCTCTGGGATAGGTATTGGAGCTGTGCTGTAGGTGGTTGGTCCTGTAGATGTACACTGTAGCTTTTCTCCAGCCTAACTTTTTTCTCCAGCCTGCTTTGGGACTGTTGATGGACCCTGTTACCACCATCCAGCTCTGCCCACCATGTTCAGACAAGACACAGCCATGAATCAGTGAGGACACTGCTCTGGCTTGGGTCACCCTCAGATCCTGGCTTGCTTTGCCATAGCAGCCAACTATGGCCCCTTGAAAATTATTTATCCCGCCTGTAAGAAAACAGAAGAGGATGAATAAAATGATTTTGTTTCTTCTGTTAATGTTAATAGGAGCAATACATATGGGATCACCTTACAACAGAGCATCTTGCCTTCAGATAAAGTATGTGCCCTGGGTTTTAGGCACAAACTAAGGGGCCATAAGGAGTGAACTTATGTTTGTGGCTTGTAGAACCTCAGCTAAAACCTCTAAGATCAGACAAAAAGAAAGCTGTTGTCTTCAGCCAGACAAGCAGGAGCTCAGCAGACACACTCAGGTGTAAAAAATGTGTGGCATGGTCTTCTCTGTTACAAGAGCTCCCCTTGGTGTCTAATATGAGAGGAACAGCTTGAGCAGATACTTCCATCATCTCTTTTAACAACGATTCAGGAAATTATTTTATCAGGCTTTGCTAATATCTTCTTCCCATCCCTGTCCCTTTGGTCCACTTGTTCCTTGAACCATCTTGAACCACTTTGTTATGTTGGACTGGGGACAATGGGCACAAACTGGAACACAGAAGGTTCCATGCAGAATTGATCTGCAGTCTGCATTGGGTCCAGCCTGCCAGGCTCTGGCACTCAAGAGCCATGTGGTCGCTAAAGCCTGGGCACAGGGCAGCACATGCTGGAGCAAAACACAGCACTGAAATACTGAGATGGAAGGGTGTATAACCTATTGCAGTTTTACAACTGTCGGAGAAAACCATGTGCACTTAGCAAAAAAAACACCTGCTATACCTTCTGTCCCATCTACTGGTCCCACATCAGGTACTGGGAAACTGCTTTGTCTTTTAACATTTTCGATTTTACCAGATTTATTGAAAGAATGGGTTTGGTACTAGGACAAACAGCAAAATACACAGTTAGACCTGTGAAGTTCTTGTCCAAGTAATAAAAATTGTAAATATTTGTAAAACAGGCTTGAGTGGTGGGTCTGTGCTTAATTCACAGACCATTGACGTCTAATACATTTCCTATTTCTTTGGAAAGAGGACTCCTCAACAAAGCTGCAAGATATCTAGACTTCTCCAAGAGACACCTTTGATGATACTGTCTCTTGCAGAATGTGTCACTGCAAAAAAATTGCTTGAAAAGCCAGTGGTTTGCAGGGAAGAAACTGATAGAGAACTCACATTGCTTTCTATAAACAACAAGCTCCCTCCTAGCAGAACAGGGAACATGGCAAACCCCTGGGCTAAATGCTGTCAGGCCTAGCCAACACTGCTTCTGAAGCTTAGGGGAGCATATGCTTCACTGTGAACGTTGCCACTGTCTGGGTTCAGCGTGTGCTGTCACTGCTGCTTGTCATGACAGGGTGAGGGAAAAGGTTCAGTCCATATGCATTGGTCCCTCAGCACTGGAAGTGACAGCTCTGCTTTCCACCAAAACAGTCCTTAGTTTATTTAAATACAGCTGTTGGGGTTTTGTGGAAAAGCAGGGAGAGAGTGATCCATTACATGTAGCTCAAGATGTCCCTTCTCTGTGAAGAAGTTAAACTTTTTTCACAGAATCACAGAATTGCCCAGATTGGAAAAGACCTTTAAGATCACCTTGTCTAATTGTTAGCTTAACAGTGACAAGCCCTCCATTAAACCATGTCCTTCAGCACCACATCTACATGACTCTTAAATACCTCCAGGAATGGGCACTCCACCCATTGCTTCCTGGGCAAGCCTGGCACACTTTCATAAAAGAAATTCTTCCTCATGTCTAATCTGAACTTCCCTCAGCACAACTTAAGGCCATTTCCTATTGTTCTATCACATGCTACTTGTGTTCACCTCCACCATTGCTGGATGCAGTAACTGCCATACATGGTGCAGAGTGATGGCTTTTGCCTGGCCCCTTGGCTTTTGGACAGCTTAGCCCATAGCCCATGCCTATGGACACAGGATAGACAGACAACCCAATGTAGGTTTCACAGAGTAATATTAAAAGTAGTTCTTTGTGAAATCTGTATTTCCACAGCACTGAGGAAAGAAGCCCTCATTTCTACTCTTGCGGGGCGAAGAGCATTTACTTTGGACTTCTGCTATAGGCAATACTTAAGAAAATGTTGATTAATTCTTCTTCAGAGCCAACACACAATTGAAATTCTGTGTTCATCCAGAACACTGTGAAAATTTCTAAAAATCATGAGCAACTTATCTTCTTCTGACTCTTTATTTGCCTTGGCTGGCTGTTTGTTTACTGTTACTGTCTGTTTGTCAAGCACCTACATTGTGACGTTTGTATCACCATGGCATGGACATTGCATCACCTGTTATCACTGTCTGTGATAACAGAAGTCACATCTGATATAGTCTCAGAACAACTGGCGAGATTCCCACTGATTTGGGTGGCTGGGACTTCACAGACCATTTACCATTGCAACACCCCAGCAGGGACAGCACTACAGCAAGACCCATGTGGGATGCTTTAGTGTGCTGGCACTCAAAACCAAACAAGGACCTTTATCTTGGGCAGGCCCAGTTTAGATAGGTCTGCCTAAGCAAGGATTTTGGCATGAGTACTCTTCACGTCACTCAGCTCTCTATTTTGTCACTTCTTAATCCTGCCATATAAAGTATGGAGGTTTACTAATTCTGTGACACAGGACATAATTTTGTGACTTCAGCACTGCAATGAGTGGTGTTTTATGCATGTACCTTCAGGAAAAGCCCTCTTCCTCCCATCAGAAATGTTAGCTCTCATTGGGCAGTTAGTGTGAGGGTCCATACTCCTCAGTACATTCTAGATTAAAATGTAACCAGGCTGAATTGATTTTTGTCTCTTTCCTTGTTGATAGTAACCTTGCTGCAACAAAGCCCACAAAAGAAAACAAAAGAAAGCTCTGAACTTCTTAAAATACAGTGCTGAAAACGTATGAAGCTTTATAAGAAGCAACTGCTAGAAAGTGATGTTGTCCTTTTTGTATACTCATAATATGCTCATTTATCTCTGTAAGGCTGACTCAAAAGGTTTCCTGTGTTTAAAGACTTGCAACCTTGGGGAGTCTTTCTGCCTTGATGGCACTTAGGACACCTACTGAATTTAAGAATTTGAGAAGATCACCTGTGGATAAAAAAGCACAGAAGTTGCTCTCAGTTGATAGGCAAAGCTCTCGGTTTATAAATGAAGTTATCATTTCTTCTACCTGTCGAAACATACATTCCAGTAGTGCCAGGAAGAAAAGCTTTCTAAGAATACTGTCCTGTGGTGGTATTACCAACTGCTTCCTAAATATGAAGCGGGCTTCAGATTCACAGAATCACTGAATCATAGAATGGTAGGGGCTAGAAGGGACGTCTAGTCCAACCTTGCAGCTAGAGCAGGATCACCCACAGAAGACTGGACAGGAACACATCCAGGCAGATTTTTAATGTTTCCATAGAAGGAGACTCCACAAACTCTAGGCAGCCTGTTCCAGTGTTGTGTTACCCTCACTGTGAAAAAGTCTTTCCTTATGTTTTCACGGAACCTCTTGCATTCCAGTTTGTGCCTATTGTCCTCAGTCCAGCGTAGCAAAGTGTTTCAAGATGTTTTAAGGAACAAGTGGACCAAGGGCTGGGAAGAAGGTATTAGTTAGCTAAGCCTGCTAAATAATTTCATTGTTAACAGATATTATAACAGAAGTACCTCAGTTGTTCTCAGTCAGTGTTTGTGGGAATAAACTGTTTCTGAAGGGACCACAAATGCAATCAAATTCTTAATGTGTAACAGCCAACTCTGCATAAGAAGCACTAAGACCTCCAAATTTCACCCTGTGTTCCTTAGAAAGTAACAGGGAGGCATGGACTCTTGAGCTATGCCCCCATTTTCTTGACTTCTCCATACATGAAGGCACTCCCCTTCACACTTTACTAATTGCATAGCTATAGGAAGCAGAAACAGGATACTGGTTCATATGTCTATCATATGTTCAGACTTCATATGTCTATCTTTCCATCCTGGACTACTCTGACAGCTTAACAACAGTTATGCAGTAGGTATCAGTTGCTTGCCCCTCATCCATTAATGTTGTGACCTGACTCCACTCTTTCATCTTTAGAAACTATGTCTCTTACTTCAGTTTTCCTACAAAGTGTATCTGTGGAGAAACATTGGTGTTAAACCGAAGGGGCTACAGTGCCAGAGGAGAGGAAGGGCTGCTCCCAGGCACAAAGAGACAGCTTTCTCCTAATGCCAGCAACACAGCCCTGGCATACAGCAGTAGCACAGTTGCATATGTTGAGTTTAAAAGGCTTACCTCTGTTATCCTTTCATAAGAAAATGGTTGCAAGGACATTTGGGAATAGGCTCACATTTATATGTTATCACACACTTTGTTTTACATGTCTTTCAAAAGACATGGTGTCACCTGAAAGCATTCCAAGATCTTATTTGATAACCTGATTTTTCCTTCATATGCAGGATTCTCCCAACTCCAGGAACAAGTCTGTATGTATATGTGCCGTCACAGATATGTGTGTGTGAGATACATGGAATTGACACTCTTTCAATAACCAACTCCAGGTAACAGATTGAAAACTCAGAGTGAGGTAGGAAACCCAAAGAAAACAATGGTTCTCCTCTCTGCCTTTGTGTAAGATGGTGATATCTGAACCTTGCTGATCCCTGGAATAGCTGAAGATAGTTCTATACTGATCAATATAAATGCTACAGAACTGTTAAATCCTTCACCTTGAAAAAATAAATTCACTTATTTATTTACCCACCCACGTGTCACTCTATTTTCCAATCAGTGAATACACAATAACTCTTCAGGCTTTAGAAATTACCCCTCATGTGAAGTTGTAGTGCTCCTCTGAGGACCTTCTTCATAGTGAGGGTGACCAAGCACTGGAACAGGCTGCCCACGGAGGTTGTGGATCTCCTTTTCTAGAGACGTTTAAAACATGCCTGGATATGCTCCTGTGTGACTTGGTCTAGGTGATCCTGCTCTGGCTGGGGGACTGGACTAGATGATCTTTCGAGATCCCTTCCAATCCCTCATGTTCTGTAATTCTGTGAAGCTGTAGTGCTTCATCAGTGTCAGTCACAAACTCCCCCAGCCCAGTTTCTAAGCACAGGCTCTGCAAAGCAGGGCTACTCCAGAGCAAAACTACTCCATGAGCAAGCACAGCAATGGCACTGGGGCATGTAGGCCAGAGATGTCAAGATGTTTAGCTTCACAGTGATGATTGGAAGGGGACCAGATAGACCCTTAATGTGGTTTTTGCCAGCTACAGCTGACACAGGTCCTAGGACAAAACATTGCACTGCTCTGCTGGATGCCCAGAGACAGCAGCAAAGGACACACCGTTTCATAGCACTGACTTTCTAATTAGATCTCAAGCTAGTTTATGAGTCAGAAAGCTCACGAAGAATTCACAGAAGCAGGCATGAGCGAGTCTTGCTGTTCTTCTGAGAAATCTTTCTCCCAGACATGGTGTAGGAAAGACACTAGAGCTCTGCAGACTTGCAAGGTTAATTTACTGATTTTCTTCTCCAACAGAGCTGAGCACATGGGAAGAGACACACTCCACAGCTTCAGGGCAAACACCAGCAAGGTGGCTCTGAATCTGAGTGAGCCAGGGTCTGCTTCATTTATAACTGGAACAGTTCTTGTTTTAAATACCAGACAAATGACACCACTCTTAGGTAAAATGAAAGGTCAGAAATGTGATTGCTCTGACTAGAATTTCTGATAAACATTGGAGATACAAAGGTCTGTAATATAAGGCATATAAAATGCAAAACACATGCACACATGTACTGGCATGTAAGCAAATGAGCGTGGAACACACTTATAATATGCTTGCTTATGTTTGTACTATTCAGAGTAAAAAAGAATGAGATGCTAGAGTAGTCCATGTGTCACCACTTTTTAACTCCTTTCAAACTTTGCTTACAAGAAACTGAAATTCAGCTACAAATATTTAGCTTAGGAGACCCTCAAGGACAGGAAAATCTTTCTATTTCATATATGTGTGGGTCATATGCTCATATGAACAGCAAACTGCACACATTTACTGTTCCTTTCTAATTACAGTAGAGGACAAGTATGGATTTTTATTTTTAATGCTAAGAAATTAAAGTCTAATTATAAACACCCCAAAAGGGACTTAATGAAGCACAGTGGGCAAATCTATCCATATTTAAGAGTCAGAAAAACATATACACATATAAAATAAGGAAAAAAAGAGAGATTTGATGTATTATAAGGAAATTATCTGTGTCTCTCATGAACCTTTGAGAACAGGAGGCATGGGCTCTCAAACCATTCTGCTTGACCCTAATTTTACCCTATTTCTCCCCACAAATCGAATAAGAAGGGGCTGAACATGACAAGCTAGCTAATCACAGCTCTATTGCTGGTGTTTGTATTTTGCTTTAGATAATCAATTATCTCTTCATTTTCAGTTACTTTATCTGGAAAATGTGATAATATTTGCTCACAAGCAGGCTGGGGTCGTGAATTAGGCTGTTTATTGCAGGGAGTGCCCCAACACACTGTAGAAGTATTAGTAATTATCACTATGTAAGAAAGGACCACTCAGAAAATGGCTTTTTTTGTCTTAACATCAAAGAGTCAGGACAAACTAGGGCCCCTATTATCAAGCACTCTGGCACAGTTCTCAGCGGAATTAAGCTTGACACAAAGTTCCTCAGACTGTTAATAAGACATCTTTCTTCTGCAGGATGCCTGCAGAGTTGAACATGAAGAGTTGGCAAATTTCTGTGTGAAGGTAAGTTAGCTAAGAGAGCAGCAAAAAAAGCAGCCAATGGAAAATGCACTCAAATCTCTGTCACCGGCACAGTAACACAAGTGCAAGTTTGGAGGTAGTCTGAACTTGTGGCTGTCTTTAGAGTGACAGATAAACTATGGTCAGTACAAAACCCATGCATGGTAGGCGAGTGAACAGCAAACTCTAGGCCCCACTTGTTACTGCCACTCTGCAGGACACAAGCAGCCTTACCTCCCTGATAGAAAAACCTACGATGAAAGTACCCTCACTTGCTTTATAGAAAATCAGATTACTCTTGTTAGAACTGCCCTTGATGAATCTGACTGCCTTTGCACTGAGGTGGATGAGGAACACTCCAAGTCCCTGTTTTGCTAGTTCAGGTATCACACCAGAGACCCTCAAGAAGTAGGCCAGAGAGAAAATACCATCTTAAGCCAGGTCAGCTACTTTTGCAGTGACTGTGCAAGAGCTGGCTGCATCACCACCTTGTTATTTCTGTCATGTTTAAATGGATGCGGCACATGACATAACTGAACATGTTAGGGGATAAGTACACTCAGGAAACACTTAATGATTGAACAAATGTTAGCTCATGCTGTCTACTATTATATTAACACAGCTTATCTCCAAGGGCTATTTCAAAGCATGTACATTGAGGTCAATCTGAAACACTTAATCAAAGTTCAGTCATCTTCAGATTAAAGGGAGAGTTGACCAACACCATCTATTTAGATGTGTCACCGCTATCCCATTATAAAGCTGGGTTCTTCATCACGACAAATAACACACATTCTTGACTAATGTTACTCACTTAACCAATCCTGCTTTGTTCTGTGGAGCAAGAAAGGTTCCCCATAAGCATTTGAAGAATCAAAGTCTAATACTGTGTTTGTGGTGTGCTTCTGCAAGCAGGCTTTCTCAAAATCTCTTTTCTGACAAAGGTTTATGAAGCCTATCTAACTTTTCTGTTCATAGGATCATAGGATCATAGGATGTTAGGGGTTGGAAGGGACCCAAAGAGATCATCGAGTCCAACCCCCCTG